>PGCI01000144.1:0-215791 GCA_002873125.1 Puccinia coronata f. sp. avenae | reverse complement strand
GAAAGAAACAAAAGAAAGAAAAAGAAAGAAAGAAAGAAAAGAAAGAAAAGAAAGAAAAGAAAGAAAAGAAAGAAAAGAAGAAAAAGAAAGAAAAAGAAAGAAAAGAAAGAAAAGAAAGAAAAGAAAGAAAGAAAGAAAAAAGAAAGAAAAGAAAGAAAAGAAAGAAAAGAAAGAAAAGAAAGAAAAGAAAGAAAAGAAAGAAAAGAAAGAAAAGAAAGAAAAGAAAGAAAAGAAAGAAAAGAAAGAAAAGAAAGAAAAGAAAGAAAAAAAAATCAAATTCACCCCCAAAAATATTTCAAATATCCCTGGGGTGATTGCATAATTTTTTGTTGTGGAATTATTTTGAAAAATTGGGTTGACACTGTTCTCAAGATTTGTGAAATCACTTGCTGATTTTGAACTTTGAGTTTCTGTTTCTGCCTGTTGTTGAAAAAATGACCTGCCATGTACCTAACACAAAACCCTTGAATAGTCTTCAGGAGGCAAAATATTTTTTTCTTTACCACCCAATCACTCATGAAATTCTTCCATATAAGTGTGAAGTGAGGGAGAAAACTTAAATCCTTGTTCCCAAGATTCATCTGCCGTGGAACCCCCTTGCTATCTGAACAAATACTCATGTGTCTTCTTTGCCAGGCATCAATAACCAAGAAAGGCCTCCACATATTTTTTGTCCCAAAAGTCTTCAGTCAAAGAAGCAGGACCTCTTGGAGCGCGCAAACCTAATCTGGCCGGGTAGGAGGAGGGGTTAATGAAGGGGAGCAGCAACAAGGTATGGAAAACAGGGTGAAGTTGTGACAAGTCCTTAGGCAGAATCAATCAGTAAATTTCATTCCCCAGTGGGATATCAATGAAAAATGGCCCAAGGTGTTTGAAATATAACTCTGACAACAGGCGGGTAGAATGAATATTTTTCTGCAACAGCCAAACCCAATCTCCTGCCCAATATGTGGGGACTTCACAAGCTGACTTATCAAAATACTTCTTCTGCGTTTATTTTTCTTTCTGAACATTGTCCATCAAAGTTTCTTGAACAGAGACAAGTTCCCCCAACGAATACTCCACCGCCGGCACTTGAGAACCCTTATTGAACATGTTTGTTTGGGGATATAATGTGTATTGCAAGAAAAAGGGGGAAAATCCTGTAGAGGCAGAGAGTGAAGAATTAAAAACAAGTTCAGCTAGAGGTAGTAATTCCAACCAGTCATCTTGTCTATCCAACACAAAATGTTGGAGGAGCATCTCAACTGTCTGGTTGGCACGCTTAGTCTGTCCATCCGTCCTGGGGTGCCAAACCTTCAAAGGTGCTGCTGTGATGCTAAGAAGTTTCTGTACCTCCCGCCAAAATTTTGAAACAAACAAGGAACCCCTGTCAAAAAGAATTTTGTCAGGTAGACCATGCAGTCTTATAAAGCAATCAACAAACAAAAACTCAAATCCTTCAGCCGTCCAGGTTTCATTTGCCAAAATCAAGTGCACACCCTTCAAGAAGTGATCCACTATAACCAGAATTGAGTCAAATCCCAAGGAAATTGGTAACTTGACAACAAAATTGATGCCAATGCAACTCCAAGGATGGTCCGGTATCTGTAAAGAATGCATCATCCCTGTGGGTTCCTGAGTGGAATTTTTTGCTCTCTGGCACAAGAAACAAGATTTGGTGTACTGAACCACGTCCTTTCTTATTCCCCGCCAGGTAAACGTGTGAATGAGTGAATACAACGTCTTCAGCAATCCAAGGTGACCCGCTAACGGATTGTTGTGAAGCTGCTTGAGTACCCAGGGTTGTAATTTTACGGGAACAAAAACTCTCCCCCGCTGCCACCACAATGTGCCCATCTTCTTAAGTTCAAGTGAACCTCCATCATCCAGGGGCTCGTCTACATAAGCCTTCTGAAGGAGCTCCACCATTTCTGCTGAAGGCGGACAGAAGAAAAAATCAGCATCCATTTCATCTTCTTTTGGCAAAACCTCAGACGCAACCACTTCCCTGATTTGCAAATCATCTTCCTTGTCTAGCAATTGCCCCCCACTGAGGGTAGCCCCTTGTGAGGTTTGGACAAACATCTGACGCTTTTCCGCCGCATCATCCTCCACTGGAAAGTAATAAGGTCATCTGGAGCCCGGGTCAGCCGGATTGAGCCTTCTGGAAATTTGCTTGATCACAAAATGGAATGAATGCTCAGCTTATTCTCTTCCATAGTGATGCCCGCTGACAAGATAGTGAAACCCAGAAAGGAAACACGGTCAGAATAAAAGGAGCACTTCTTGGGCAACGCAAAGAGTGAATGCTCTTGAAGCAGTTCCAAAACTTGCGTGACATGCTGTTGATGTTCCTCCTGAGTCTTTGAAAAAATGAGGATATTGTCTACATAAACAAAGCAAGAGATGTTCAATACCTCCTGTAAAAAAATTGAATGAATCTTTGAAAACAAGCTGGGGCGTTGGCCAGGTCAAAAGATATGACCAAATACTCATAAAGTCCCCAGGGGGTCCAGAAATCTGTCTTCCATTTGTGGCCCTCAGCCACCTGAATTAAATTGAATGCTGCTTTGAGATTGATTTTGGTAAAAAACCTGCATCCTTGCAGCTGATTCAACAGTTGTCCCAGGATGGGGATTGGATAGCTATTGCGGACAGTTGTGGCATTTAGCACACCATAGTCCACACAGGGATGCGGTTTCTTACCCGGAACTCTCACAAAAAAATGGGTGCAGCCGCACTGGACAAGAACAATCTAATAAAACCCTTTTTCAAATTTTCATCAATATATAACTTCAATTGCACCTGCTCATCTAAAGAAAAATTGTGCAGGCTCCCAAAGGGGGGGGGGACAGATCCCTCCTTAAGATTTATGGAAATGTCCATGCCTCTATGGGGAGGGAGAGCACAATTTGTCTGTGGAGAAAACACATTACCAAATTGTTCAAATTCCAGAGGTAGAGACAAAGGAGAAGGGGGAAGAATGACAGGAGGCACTACTTTACCTCCAGGCTTCCCTCCCGGCCACAAAGATTCCATCAAACAGAGAGTAGTTGACCCAAGGGTAAACTGGTGGCCACTCTTCACACTTCCTGAAGCCACCCAGCCCTGACAATCCAACCATGGTAGCCCAAAGATAGCATCAATGGACCCTAAACGAGTGATTCCAAAAGATCCTGGAAGCGGAATGGGCCTTGATTCAAGTGAGGACAATTGAATGATCCCCACCCAGTCTTGAGTGACAAGTCCTCTGATCCCCTCTTGTCCGTTAAAACCCACACACCGTATTGGATTCTTGCGTTGTCAAATCTTGAGGTCATGTTGCTGAACAAAGTCTTCACTGATAAAGTTTGCCATCACACCGGTATCCACCAAGATATTTGCTGTGACAAGGGCTCCTTCCCCGGTTTTGAAGGACACCAGAACAATGAGCTGGCCTCCCTTGGAACAGTCCATCCTGACATGCACGGTGTTCACCGGAACATTGACAGCCAAGCACAATGGCCCCTTGTAGTCGTTGTAATTCCGGTAATTGCCCATGACCATTAACTCCGCCTCCGCCAATGGGCCTGGTTCTTGCTGGAAATCCTCCGTTGGATGATAGGTGAGAGGAGGCCCCAGCAGGTCTTCTGAACGGGGTTCTGACTGGATAGCAGCAACTGAGGTGGTGGCGGTGCTCTGCTGACAGTGCTTGAAAAACGCCTCACATTGCGCCAGCGTGATGGGGGGGTTGAGGCAGTTGAGGCAGCTGGTATGAGTGACTGGAAAAACCGGCTTGAGACAGCAAAAGCACAGGTTCCATGCCCTGCACAAAGATCTAGAAATGTTGATGATGAAGGGAGGGCGATTTCCCAGGCGCATGGTGGTGGCATCAATCTCCATGGCATTGGGATCCCAAGCTGGAGTCACAGGCAGATGGTGGTGAAGGGGCGGAAGGCCCGGTGGGGGTGCTGAGGATAATGGTTGATGGTGGACCAGTTTCATCTGGCTCTTGGACCAATATGGGACCCTCTGTATGGAACGAGCTTAACTAATCCTCTTGTGGCGAGACAGGGGACCTGTCGGGCAGGTCTGGGAGGCAGCCCAGTCTCACCAGAGAGGCTTATGCCCAAGCGCAAGCAGGACATGATATTGAGGCTCTTTTTCACCCTTCTTCCTCTATCTCCTGCAAAAAAGATGCAAACAAGATGCTGTGAACACTTGTGTGTTCTTTGCCATCTTGATTATTTTTTGGTATTTTTGTCTAGTTGGTTTGTTGCATTCCTCTTTTTTATAAAATTTTCAAAGAAAAATCAAAGATTTTTTGAATTCAATCATGCAACTCTCAACATGACCAATGACGTCAGATGAAAACACGTCCTATGGCATATTAAGCAAATTTGTTGATTTAATTTGGTCCCAATCTTTCAAGCTCTACAAGCATATTTATGCTTTTAGTGCAAGTGAGCTTGGACCTGGACATGTTATAATTGAACTCAAAAGCTCAAAATTTTGAACTTCACTATTTTTTTTCACTAGATCAAGTCACAATTAGGGGGTATCAAATATGACCAAACCAGTCAATAAAATCTGTCAATTAGAAATGGCCAAATCCACAATTTCTAATTGACTGGTTTCCAAAACGGGGTAGCTAAAAACACAACGGGTTTTGAAAACAAATAACCCAGGTTTATCAACCAAATCCATCATTTCCAAATAAGTCAATTTTATCACACCTCACAAAGTCTAAACGATCACTCATCCTGAAACAAATCACTCCTCCTGAAACAATCACTACTTGTCAAACATTCACTCCATCAAAAAAAAAACATCACTCATCCAATCATGCGCCAACCACCGTCTCAACACCAGCAACTACATCAAGCGGCCAACTCTGCAGCAATGATAATGCTTTTTGACTCAGAGAACGATGATTCAGAACTTGAAGAATTTTATTCCTATTGCCGGTCCAAACTTCAAAAACGATACCTCAATGCTAGGGGAACCACAACACGATTCCATCCCCGTTATGACTTGTCAATCATGCAAGGACTTTCTGAATCATGCTTCCTCCAAATTTTTTGAATGTCATGGCCATGTTTTCTCAACCTCCTCCAACTGATTGAATCCCATCCCATCTTCTACAACTCCTCTCGGAATCAACAACGAGATCCATCAGTTCAGCTTTCAGTTGCCATATGTCGTCTAGGATCTAATGGAAATGGAGCTGCTGTCTTCCGACTCAAAAACCTCTTCCACGTTGGATATGGAACAATTAATTTATACACCACTCGGGTCACCAAGGTTATTTATCAAATGCGCTCACGCTTGGCATCATGGCCAACTACCGAAGAACGACTAGAATCATCTCAGGTCATGCAAGAAGAAGGATTCCCTGGCTGTGTAGGCTTTGTCGATGGAACAACTATTCCGCTCAGTCAAAAGCCTCCTATAGATGGCAATCACTATTTTGATTGTAAGAAGAGGTGCAGTCTGCTTTCTTTACCTCCATTTGTATAGACAGGCCACTGATGTTTTCATCTTTTTCTCAAAAGATACTCCAGTTTGCTCACTCTAGTTTGTGATGTCAACAAGAAGTTCATATCGTACCTTGCAGGCTATCCTGGATCATGCCACGATTGCTATTTGTTCTCAAATATGCAGCTTGCTCAGCAGCCTGAACAATTCTTTGATCAGAACCAATCCCTCCTGGCTGACTCTGCTTATCCAAGTAATCAATACACGATACCTGCTTACAAGGGGGCCAACCTACTCATTCTGGAGAATGTTGATTTCAATTACCATCTAGCGCAATCAAGAGTCCGGATTGAACATGCTATTGGAATTCTGAAGGGCCAATTTGCTAGTTTGCGTGAGATGAGATCTCAAATCAGAAACCGTCACGAGATGAAGGCAGCCATAAAATGGATCATCAGCTGTGTTGTTCTACATAACCTACTTGCAGACCTAAAGGACCAGTGGAACGAGCTCTACAAAGAAGAAGAACCCAAACCAGCACCTCAGGTTGGCCAGGAAAATGAAGACAGCAATGATGGATTGCGAGGGGTTTTGCGCCCAATCACCCTGTCACACTTTGCATAAGTGTCACCGTCATTTTTTTTGTCCAGGATGCTAGCCAACAAACCCACCGGCAGCCTCCTGGAACCCCTCAGGCCCCTTGCCACCAATCTCTGCCCCTCCAACTCACTCTGCTACCCAACGAGACTGCCAGGCCCCTCGCCACTTGTCTCTGACACCTCCACCCTCCACGAACCAACAAGCCTGCTGCTCTCTGCCACCACCACCTACCTGCCTGCTAGCGATCCGACAAGCCCGCACGCTTTCTACCCCCTTTGGCCGCCCCCGCCGCCTCGCTCCCACCCCACCGGCCCCCAGGCCCTTGGCCGCCCCCGCCACCTTGCTCCCTCCCCAGCGGCCCCCAGGACCTCCCCGACCGTCCTTGGCCGCCCCCGCCGCCTAGCTCCCACCCCACCGGCCTCCAGGCCCTCGCCCGCCCCCCTTGGCCTCCCCTGCTGCCACGCGCGCTCCCCCGCGGCCTCCAGGCCCTTGCCGACCGTCTGTGGCCGCCCCCGCCGCCTAGCTCCCACCCCACTGGCCCCCAGGCCCTCTCCCTCCCCCCTCGGCCGCCCCCGCCGCCTCGCTCCATCCCCAGCGGCCCCCAGGCCCTCACCCGCCCCCCTTGGCCGCCCCCGCCGCCTCGCTCCCTCCCCAGCGGCCCCCAGGCCCTCGCCCGCCCCCGCCGCCTCACTCCATCCCCAGCGGCCCCCAGGCCCTTGCCCGCCCCCCTTGGCCGCCCCCGCCGCCTTGCTCCCTCCCCAGCGGCCCCCAGGCCCTCGCCCGCCCCCCTTGGCCGCTCCCTCCCCACCGGCCCCCAGGCCCTCGGCCGCCCCCGCTGCCTCGCTCCATCCCCAGCGGCCCCCAGGCCCTTGGCCGCCCCTGCCGCCTCGCTCCATCCCCAGCGGCCCCCAGGCCCTCGCCCGCCCCCCTCGCTCCATCCCCAGCGGCCCCCAGGACCTCGCCGACCGTCCTTGGCCGCCCCCGCCGCCTAGCTCCCACCCCACCGGCCCCCAGGCCCTTGCCCGCCCCCGCCGCCTCGCTCCATCTCCAGCGGCCCCCAGGCCCTCGCCCGCCCCCCTTGGCCGCCCCCGCCGCCTCGCTCCATCTCCAGCGGCCCCCAGGCCCTTGCCCGCTCCCCTTGGCCGCCCCCGCCGCCTCGCTCCCACCCCAGCGGCCCCCAGGCCCTTGCTGACCGCCCCCGCCGCCTCGCTCCCTCCCCAGCAGCTTCCAGGGCCTCCCCGACCCCCCTTGGCCGTCATCCATTGCAGCTCACTCATCACAGGTACGCACCCCTCTAAGCCCCCTGCCATTTCAACATGAACTAACACCTGTGTTATAACTTTGCACATCCTCAGTTATGTCTTTAAAGCGCACGCACATGGATTCCGAGTCCATTCGAGATGGCCGACACATCCGAACATGTTACAATCTGCGGCCCCTGAAGCTCCCAAGCTGCTCCCCTGGAATCCTTGTTGCAGCGTCTAAGGCTGGTCACCAAGGAACTAGTATGATTGGTACTGCACACACGTAGCACACCTTTCAGAAAATTCCTGACCGGTTGCAGATTAGTGGCAGGGTGGAAGGGGGTGGTGGTCTGAGAGTGGAGGAGGAAGCAGATTTGAACCGTGAGGCGCCCTCATCACCTTTAACCGAATACTCCTACTCAGATGAACCCTCCAAACCAGCTCATTCCAAAAAACGTACCAAGAAGTTTCCTCAGCCTCCACCCCCTCCCCCCCCTCCCCCCCCCTCCCAAGTGCCTCCGTCATTCTCAGCCCAATCCTCAAATACCCGCTCTCATTTCACAGGCTTACCGACAGGCCTGTGTTGTTTGTGATGTCTATTGGCAATGCTCTCTCAACCACAATCCTGAAGCAATCTCAATTCCTCAGAATGACAATGGTCCCAGTAATACCAACCAGCCAGAAGAATCAGCCCAAACGCCTGTCAAGCAGCTGACTAGAAAACAAGAGAAAGCAAAGCTATACAGCGCACAACTTCAGCAGAAAAATTGTCAAGCATCCAACATCAAATACTCTGGCGAGACCCGAATCCGTGCGCTGTGGAACTACTCTAGGTGGTAGAATAGAGCTTGAGAGGGATGAGTGCTTGAAGGGCTGCCTCTCGTAATAGCTGGGAGAGTTTGTTGAACAAGAATAAGAGTATGGACTCTTAAAGAATAGTGTGGCTTGGTGAAGATGCTTAGATATGTCTGAGATGATGGTTAATATGCTGATCTTCTAGCAGAGCCAGGTACCCAATTGCACCCAGGGAGGCTGATAGTAAGACTTATTTATTTAATAAGATGAGTGACTAATCTTCTAGCAGAGCCAGGTAACCAATTATACCCAGGGAGGCTGATAGTAAGACTGTGTCTTAGGTGGCAAGTAAATAACTCCTCTAGCAGAGCCAGGTAATATACCCAGGGAGGCTGATAGTAAGAATTAATGATATTACTTGAGTGAGTAGTGACCAGGGATGAGTACTGATGTATACAATCTGATGGTAGAGGAATGAGGAGGGAGGAAACAGGCCTTTATATATCTTTTGGGAGGGAAATAGAGGAATGGCCAAAATGTGGTTGAGGAAATGAGAAGGTGAGAGTATAAATCAACTAGAAGAGCCAAAAATGGCTGACTTGTGGTTGAGGAAGGAAATGGAACAATGGAATGAGTAGAAAATGAGTAAAACTGGCTGAGTTGTGGTTGGTGGAATATAATGACATCATAGAATTAATATAATAGTGGAAAATACTAGAGGAAAGGGGCAGAACTATGATTGATGGAATACAATGGAACATGTGGAAAATTATAGAGGAAAAGAGGGCTTAAATGAAGAGAAAATATTCAAAGGGGGCTAGCGGAAATATTGGTTGAATTGTGGTTGGGTTGTTGTGTGTGACAGGTGTGTGATTGTGTTGTGTTTTGCTGGATTCTGGTTTGGGGCCTGAGTACTTGATGTATTCCTGTAACCCCCTTGAGCCTTGGCCACCTGTACCTTTTTCCACACAATTAACCCCTCAAAATTTTATTTAATCAGGGTTGGCTTACCACATCCACCCCCAAATTGGATGATGTCCCCATCATCTGGACTAAGAAAAGAAGCCAACCCTGTATCTGTGTGAATGTTTTGAAGTGAGAGGAGAAAATATTAAATCCTGGGGACCAAAAGGTTAAAACCTGTGAGGAAGTGAGAGTTTGAATGTGATCTATTGTTTTTTTTTTTTTTTTTGTTTAGAGAGGTTCATATATTTTTTTGCATGCTGAGGGGCCAGTGGCCATCCTGAGAGAGAGGTGTGTCTGAGAGAAGTATTCCTGGGGTCTGATTTGAGGGAATGCTGGCAGAGAACCACCCCCAAATTTCATGTTTGTGAATGGTTTTTGCTGTCTGGTGACTTTTGATTTTCTTGAGCAAGGCCTTAAATTATATAAATTCTGCTTCAGAGAATGGGGTGTTTTGCTGAGGGAGATAATAGCTAAAAAAACCTAATTAATAAATCATGCTTCAGGATACTATCAAGTGGTCAAAAACAAGAATCCTCATGTGTTTCTTTTCTGAGAGTCTCCACCCCCAAATTTCTATGTTTCTACCCAGGTCTGCTTTGTCTGTGCGTGTGTATAGCTCTTCCTTGCGCGCTTTGATGTATGTGGTTTTTACCGCTGGGGTGGTAGAATTCATTACCAGCGCTTGCTTGACGCGGTGAGTCTGATAGAGGTGTGCGACCTTTATTAATTGTACTGTTCTTCCCCAACGAGAGCGTTGTGGTTTATTGTTGCGCATACTTTCAAGCACAAGCCGGTTCAGACTGGTTTCTTCTCTTTTTTTTTTATATTCTGTGCTTTGCTGACCGATATTACTCAAGGAGTACAAGCAGGAGTCTCTTCCCTTTGCTAATATTTCTTGGGGCGGTGTGGCTTGATGACGGTCTTGAGATCGCATAAAGAGCCCGTCTCCGGAGTCTCAATCCATTTCAATCATGCCCTTTCCTCCTTTCCATCCATACACACGCCGCTCGATGTCAACGGCGAAGTCAATACCGCAACCGATTTTTCTATCTGCGAGTTCCTCCTCGCGTGCCTTCCCCCCCCCGTCATCAGTAATGATTATGTTAATAATCTCGAGCCGGGCTGCGCCAACGCCCCCATTGAGATATTCGATGGCAATAGTGATGAGGCGGCGTCGACTGACTGTATCGACCCTAGTCTGCGCCGCGATTCCCCTGATCTTGGAGCAGGAATTCCCACCCCCGGCTTTTCTAATCATGCGACTTCTCCCGTCGTTCAAACTGCCCCACCTGGGCTCGTTCCTACCCAACGCACTCCCAACATCGAGCCCGATATTCCAGTCCCTGCGCTAAACGAACCAGGAGCGCCTCCGGTTTACGCTGCTGTTACCGCGCCCTGTTCTTTTCCGGCGCCAATTTTTCCAACTCCAAGCCAGTTGCCCGCCATTCCGCCTGTATCCGACCTTGCGCTCCAATCTTATATCCGATATGCAACTGGCCAGCCTCAGGTAGAAGACGGCCACCTACGCGCCTATAAATCTCCTTCGCCGATCCTGGTTTCGGACATCCCCGAGCGCCGTGAGCCTCCAAGTCAGTAAAAAAAGATTATTTACTCTTGTCAGGTGCCTAGAACTGATTTGGGATTTTCTCTTTCCTAACTAATAGTTGAAGATGGCAATAGCCAAGACTCTGGCATGATTATTTTTGAATCTACTGTAGTTGAGGCCAGACTATATGTAAAGAAAGCTTTAATAGACTACTTTAACACCTTAAGTTCTTTCCCACTTTCTTCCACTGGGGCCTGTAAGGAGTACAGAGCCTTGGCTGGCAAGCAAGTGTATGCTCAGATTATGAATATATTTGATGGATGCTTGGCTACTGCTGAGGAGGTTGAATTCACCAGAGTGTGAGTCCCACTTTTTTTTTTTTGGTGTATAATTGATTTCTTGATTTTATACTGATTTTTCTTGTTTTTTGATGTGTTTTTGCATTAGTAGTTTCTCTGAATAATTGAATGGTTTTAAAATCCAAAATAAGTCTCTCTTAAAGAGCAATAATGTATGAATTTTTCTGTCTAAAATCCCACTCTAATCTTGAAATGAATCCCCACTCAGTCTGATCTTGAGAAATATGGTTTAACCTGAGAGGCAGCAAACCTCCTCTTGAGTGAGGTTCCATCCAACTCTTGAAGCACATAAGACCCTCCTTTTTCTTGTTCTTGAATCCTATAAGGGCCATTCCAACGGTTCTCAAACAGCTTACCCCATTGAGAGTCCAAACTTTTATTATAGGCCAAGACCAAACTCCCTGGCACCAATGGTTTTCTGACTGTTTTCTTGCTATTTTGAGCCTCCAAGGATTTTTCACGAGACCCCTTCATCTTCCTGTAAGCAGCTTGAATGATTTCTTCTCTTTTTTCTATCTGTAGGGTCCTTGCCACTAATAATTCTTCTGTTGAAGTCACTTCTGACCAGTCTGTCCCTAAATAAGTTTCTAGTTCCAGATCCACAGGAAGTATAGCTGATTGGCCAAAAACAAGCTCATAAGGACTGTAACCGGTGGTCCTTTTGGTGGAAATTCTGTCTGCAAACAAGACCAAAGGTAAGTAGTGACGCCATTTCTTTCCATCTTTCACAGAGTTTGACCAAAGCATCCTTTAGTGGCTGATGGCCCCTTTCTATCATTCCGTTAGCTTCAGGGTAGTAAGGTGTTGTCACTTTCACTTTGGTTCCAGCTTTGGTTAGTGCTTGTTGTAGTTCTTGTCCAAATTCTGGGACTCCATCCACCACCACGTTCAGGGGTAATCCATATTTATATATCCAGTTTTCCAGGAACCAGTCTGCCACTCTTGCTGCCTTAATCTTTTCCATCCCAACTGCCTCCACCCATCCGGAAAGGTCATCCCGTGCCACCACAAGGTATTTCCACTTCCCTGCCTTGATGTGTATTGTGTCCATGCTGACTCTTCCAAAGATTGTTGGAGCTCCAGTTGCTAATTTGATTTCTCCATGCTTTGGTGAACTTCTTTGTTGGCATGGAAGACAGGATTGGACCCATTTTTTAACTATTCTCCTCATATTTGGCCACCAGAATCGTAGTTTGGTTCTTCTGTAAGTTTCATCCATCCCTCTGTGGCCCATAGTGCTTTCAGAATGGCTTTTTGGAGTTCTGGACAAATGACTACTATCTGTGGAAAGGGCTTGCATCTTCTCTTCAGTTTTCCATCAGACATAAAGAAAGTGGCTGATTTATGCTTAATATCTCTCCACATTTTGTCAGAGCATTGTTTAGGTCTGTTGAGTGTTTCCAAGTAGTACTGGAGGCCTTCCCATAGGTTTTGGCCATTCTTATCCACCCCCAAATTTGCAGTGTTGGTCTGTTTGATTCCAAATCCTGAGTGTGGCTGGATCCACTTTTCATCTTCATCCAGGTCTGCAGCTTCTTCTTCTTCTGGGTCAGGGGGTCTTCTGGACAATCCATCAGGCATAGTGAAGGTCTTCCCAGGTACGTGGATTAGTTCAAAGGAAAACAGTTGAATAAATGCTACCCATCTAGTCATTGGAGCATTTGGAAGACTGGGTGGATTGATCATTTCTATCAGACTCTTGGCATCTACTAATAACTTGAAGTGCTGGCCCCAGAGGTATATTTGAAGCTTTTTGAGGATTCTGGCTACTCCACAAAGTTCCAGCTTGGACTGGGAATATTTGAATTCTGTTGGGGAAAAGACTATGGATTCATACAAGACTGGCCTGTCCTTTCCTTTATCCTCTTGAGTTAATACTGCCCCTGCTGCTATATAGCTTGAATCCACGGCTAACTTGATTTCTCCTGCTCCTTCATTGTAGTCCAGCTTCTTGAGAGTTATATCATATCCAACAATCTTCTTCAGCTTCTCAAATGCCTCTTGACACTTCTGGCTCCATTCCCAGTCTGCATCCTTGTAAGTTAATTTTCTAAGAGGTAAGGCCAGTTCTGATAATCCTGGGATGAACATTCTAACATAGACACATACTCCTAGGAATCCTCTGACATGTGTTGGGTTCTCTGGTTCTGGCCAGCTTACAACTTTGTTGAGCTGTTTTTTGGCAATTTTCCTTCCTTCTTTGCAGACTACATGTCCTACTAGGTCCAAGGCTGAAACACAGCAGGCAAACTTCTTTCCGGATATGGTGAGTCCTGCTTCTTCAATTCTAAATAGTATTCTTTCCAGGGTGATAGCATATTCCCAAATAAATCTTCTGATTCCTGGGTTTTCTTTCAGGGTTTCTTGATTGTAGTCAGATTCTGGACCTTTAATTCCTCCATCATCTATAAAGATTCCTACGTTATTGGGTATTTCTTCTTGGAGGATCCACATCATCTGGGCTTGGTAAACAGCAACTGAATTAGTGGCCCCTTGAGGTAATCTTGTGAGTTGGAATCTTCCCAAGGGTGTTTCAAAAGTTTTCAGAGGCCTTGATTCCTGGGCTAATTCCCTTCCATCATATCCTCCCATTATATCACCAAGCCCATAGCAGGCCCTTCCAGTGAATGATTCAATGAGTTCTTCAGGATTGGGTGGTAGTCCTGAGTCTTTAATGGTGACCTTGTTTAATTTTTGTAAGTCATGTACCACTCTGAGTTTTCCATCTTGCTTTTTGACACAAAACACAGGGCTGGAGTAGGACGAAAAGGATTGCTCATATAAGCCAGTTTTGATTCTTTCTCTCACCAGCTCTATAAAGTCAGATTTGATAGCCGCGGGAATAGGGATTGGTCTCTGCTGCCATGGTTCATGTTTGATGACTGGTATAATATAGGGTTTTCCGTAAGTGTGTTTGAGAAGTCCTCTTTCCTCAGCGCTGAAGGCCAAACTTCCTTGTCTGAGCTTGATAACATGTTTGAGTAACTTGAGTTCTTCTTTTGATAGCCAACCAGGTGGGCCAAAGTTCACTACTTTGAGCCTTTCTTCAGTTATTTTTGGAGTGGGAATGAATTCAGGAGGGAAAGGAGTTAAGGGAGTTCTATATGGATCTCTTGAAAGGGGAGGTGTACATAAAGGTGGGTTCAGATTTTGAGGCATTGGTTCATTTACTGGTCTAATTTTTTTGGTAGTTGATTTATATTTTGCAGCATTGACCTGCCAGACCCAAGGTTGATTTTTAGGTACCCTCCATTTTTCTACTTCCGGAAGGTGCCAGAAGCCAAAAAATGACTAGAGGTTGAAGAACTGTTTACTGGAAAGGTTGTTTCCCATTTTTTATTTTTAGGGATTAGAATGGGTACTAAATAAGTTCTGTCCTTGTCCTTGATTGAAAGAGATTCTGCCCCTTCTTTTTGGAACTTGATGGTGGCTGAGGCTGAAACTAGAAAAGGCTTCCCTAGTATTGGCTGAACATCCCCAGAAGAAATCCAGAAGTGGACTGGTTTGGTGATGGAACCAACTTTGACTGGTACATTCTCTGCAATCCCTATAATTTCATTCTTGTGGCCTCCTATCCCTTTCAGGTTCATCCTCTTTTCTGTTACTATGAGCCCCATTCCACAAGCTAATCCTCTTGATAGAACATTTACCATAGATCCATTATCCAGGAGGGCTTTTAATTGTTTCCCGCTGATGTTGATGTTGATGTATCCAAGAGGGCAGGCATAGTGAGCTGGGTGAGTCTTGCTGTTCTCTTCCTCCTCATCTTCTGAATCTGAGTTGGCTCCTGCTGTATTCACTGATTTACCCATGTCCATTTCAGTAGAGTTTATTGGGATTCTCCTGGGATTGGTCCTCTTCTTGAATACTTCTATAGCTCCATGAGAGATGGCAAAAACTTCCCCATAAGTGAGTTCAATTCTTCCATCCATGAGCATTCTGTTGACCACTTTTTCTTCTGTGTCTGGGAATTCCTTAGCTAGGGGCCTTTCCAACATGGTCTTCTTGGGGGCCTTTTCCTTGGGATTTTTGATGACTTCTTCACTATCCTTAAACTGGACCTTTTTGGATGGATCCTCAGGTGCTGTGTTGGTGGGTTCTGGGTCAGGATAATTCTTTCTGGCAATTTCCATAATTCTTTCAGCTTCATCGTCCACATCCATTACTTGATCATTCTCCTTCCTGACCCTCTTGTAGGGTGAGTTCCTTCCTCCAGACTTCTCGGACTCCTCCTTCTCTTCCCCTTTCCTAGTCTTTTTTGCGGCGTCACTCTCATAGTTGGTGGAGTCCTCAAATTCTAATTCCTCCAGCTTTCCAAATGAGGTCTGTGCTTCAGGAACCTTTTCTTCTTTCTTCAGTTCTGATCCAGGGGGTATTTTGATTATTCCTGGCTGACTAGATTTGGAATAATATTGATCCACCGCAGTTTTAAAGGGTCTACTTCTTTCAAAGGGAACAACACTTCCATCAGGTAGTTTTATTTGTCCTCCTTCCCTCTTGATTAAGCCTTCAATTTCATCATGGTTGGCCAGATTACACCTTCCTGTAGAGTGTCCTTTTAGGTGACAGTAATGACAGAAAAAGGATTCCGGGGGTCTGGTGTTTTGGGCTGGGGTATAGGGAACATGGCTGGATTGATAGAAAGTGGAAGGTTTCTTCTGGACATTCCAACTGGCCAGGGTCTTGGTGATTTCTTCAATAGCCTTTTCTGGACTAGGAGCTTTGTTTACAGCTGACCTCTGGCTAACATTCTTCTCCTGAACTTCCTTGCTGAAGGCTTCCTCTTCCATCTGTAGAATTGAGAGAGTTTTGAGCTCCTTATGGATGTACTTGATGATAACTTGATATGGTGGAAGAAGATATGATCCATCAATGGCCAAGTTCATTTGGTTATCTCTGATTAATTCCTTGTTGACTGATAGGCGAAGTTCTGGAGTGAGACAGTTGAGTACTGAGTGCCTAATTTCCTCCACACTAGCCATATGTCTACATCTAACTAGATAGTTGACTATAGTATCCAACTTAGTGCTGAAATCTTGAAACACCTTCAGGGTCTTGATCCCTCCTTCTGTCCTGGCCTTGTAGATTAAGTTGTCCAGGCTTTCCCTAGTGTACTTCATCAGGGGCATCATCTTTCCCCATCTTTGGACCATCTGGTATTTGAGGAGTTCCCAATCATTATTGATCTTGCCAGTCATGTCTCTGATTTCTTTTAACAGGTTCTGATCTCTGATGAAGGAAGAAATTTGGGTAGCTATATCCTCTGCTTGAGCTCCATCTTGGACCGCGGCATTCTCCAGTTCAGCAATAAAGTCCAAAATATCCATGTTGGTGCCATCAAAGAATAGGTCCTTCTTGGTTGGTTTGATCTTGATAACTCTTCTACCAAAAGGAGTGGGATTGTAGGCTGGAAGTTGGATAACACGGTCTAGGAAGTGAGTAGTAGGATTTGGGGGTGGAGGTTGCTGATAAAAGTTCTGATAATCCTGATGAAAGCTCTTCTGTTCAGGTTCTGGGGTATTTGGTGGGTTGGGCTGGTTGAATTCCCTATTACTGAAAGGATGAATTGAAGATGCTGAAGAGTCTGGACTTTTGTTATCTCTGTAGTTTTTAAAGGAGGGGATTTCTAGGTCTGCCATGTTGATTTTTGGCATACCGTGGAAGGAGTTTCTTCTGTTGTTGTTGCTTGGTGACATGGTGTATGTTATAAGGTGAGTTGTATAGTTTATTGAGTAAGTTGAAGTAGTGAGTTGGTGACTAAAACCTGTTGATCTTCAGGCCACTGTTGGGACACCACTTGTGGAACTACTCTAGGTGGTAGAATAGAGCTTGAGAGGGATGAGTGCTTGAAGGGCTGCCTCTCGTAATAGCTGGGAGAGTTTGTTGAACAAGAATAAGAGTATGGACTCTTAAAGAATAGTGTGGCTTGGTGAAGATGCTTAGATATGTCTGAGATGATGGTTAATATGCTGATCTTCTAGCAGAGCCAGGTACCCAATTGCACCCAGGGAGGCTGATAGTAAGACTTATTTATTTAATAAGATGAGTGACTAATCTTCTAGCAGAGCCAGGTAACCAATTATACCCAGGGAGGCTGATAGTAAGACTGTGTCTTAGGTGGCAAGTAAATAACTCCTCTAGCAGAGCCAGGTAATATACCCAGGGAGGCTGATAGTAAGAATTAATGATATTACTTGAGTGAGTAGTGACCAGGGATGAGTACTGATGTATACAATCTGATGGTCAGAGGAATGAGGAGGGAGGAAACAGGCCCTTTATATATCTTTTGGGAGGGAAATAGAGGAATGGCCAAAATGTGGTTGAGTAAATGAGAAGGTGAGAGTATAAATCAACTAGAAGAGCCAAAAATGGCTGACTTGTGGTTGGAGGAAGGAAATGGAACAATGGAATGAGTAGAAAATGAGTAAAACTGGCTGAGTTGTGGTTGGTGGAATATAATGACATCATAGAATCAATATAATAGTGGAAAATACTAGAGGAAAGGGGCAGAACTATGATTGATGGAATACAATGGAACATGTGGAAAATTATAGAGGAAAAGAGGGCTTAAATGAAGAGAAAATATTCAAAGGGGGCTAGCGGAAATATTGGTTGAATTGTGGTTGGGTTGTTGTGTATGACAGGTGTGTGATTGTGTTGTGTTTTGCTGGATCCTGGTCTGGGGCAAACTTGATGTATTCCTGTAACCCCCTTGAGCCTTGGCCACCTGTACCTTTTTCCACACAATTAACCCCTCAAAATTTTATTTAATCAGGGTTGGCTTACCACAGCGCATGTCTCCAACTCCAACCCCAACGCCAGGATTTGATTAATGCGTGACTTGTTTATCTGCTGGGCCAATCCCTCCCATCAGAAATTGATTGCCCTTATCAAATTTCATCCCTTCTCAGCAATGGATCCAGCCCTCAAATCCCAATATGAATTTCTTAGCCAACACCTGATTGCTCAAACACGATTCAAAACGCAAACAAAAGCAATGGCCCTGCATATTCTGGCGAAATGTATAGTCTTGGATGGCGGAAAGCGTTTGAGGCAAACACCAAAGTCGGCATCCAAGGCATTTCAGATAAAGTTAAACAGGATCAACTCGGATTTGAAGACCTTCAAACTCATGTTCCAACAATTGATCGTTTTATTGGCGATCGATTCCAATCTGTTTCTCAACCACTCTTTGATGAAGTCAAGAAACATCATGAAGAACTCAAAGCGCCTGGCCTTGCACCTCATTTTGAGAGGGATCCTGACTCTTTCACTTCTCATCTCTCCTTCACCATTGGCGCCTTCGCAAACACACCTCACATGGATACCAATGCTTCACCCTTCAGCTTTGTCATGTGGATTCCCATCGAATAGAACACTGGAAATCTTGTGGAGCGTAATTTTCAGGTGAAGGGGGGTCAATTCATTTTTCCGGACGAATCTTGTGGAATTGACTTCACAGGCTTTGATGGTATAGTGGAATGTGCATGGAAAGCAACTTCTTATTCTCATTTCACTCTGCCCTCCCAAACCTCATCAGACCAACACACACAAATGGGTCTATCTGTCCAACTTTCTAAAAAGACTGAAAGGGCCTTTATAAATATTAGAGATAAAGTATATGAAAAGGATCCAGAAAAAAGAAAGTGGATCATTAGAGATATTGGCGCTATTTTAGATCAATCCTGTTAAATTTCTTACTTTCTTTCAATCTTATAGTAAATAAATGTGATGCAAATAAAATTTATTGAAACAATTTAGCCAAATGTTCAATCTCTTCAGTACTCTTGCCGCTTGTCACACACTGTGTCACAAGCTCATATTTCTTCCCCAAATTTTCTTTGTCCGCCAAAGTCCCCAGCTTGGAAAGCTCAAATGTTTGATCCTTTGCCTTCTCATCCTTCTCCCATTCCAACCTCTTTTCATCCATCTTTAGCTCTCGTTCCCATTTCTTTTCTTCTAACTTGGACGAGCGCATGAACTTCTTCTCCTCCAATTCGACTGTCTTATTATTGATTGCAAGCTGGCGTTGGTACTTATTGATCTCAAAGTCAAGGCTTGCCTGGGCCACCTGAGCCTTCCCTGAAACCATGAGATGTGTGAATCAGTCAAAGGATAATATCACAAGGTACCACAACTGAAGATACTTACCAGCATCCCTTTTCAAAGCATATTCCTCATAGTGGGCAAACGCATTATTGTTCTTGGAAGCTGGAGTGGAGTGACTCCTGGGGTTGATGTTGTCAGAGTTGGATGCCCTTTGTTTGCCCTTAGTATTTTGGGGAGTTTTAGACGGAGACGGATGGGTTGCAAGATCATTGGCATTGGGGCTGACCTTGGATTTCTTCTTCTTTTTCTTCTTATTCTTCTTCTTTGGTGACTTGGTGGGGGCGATCACGTCAGATGATAAGGAACCATCAGATGAGCTGGAGTCTAGGGCCCTTTCTTCCGCTGTGAGGGCATTGCGGCGCTGGTGATACCGAGTGTTTTGTTTCCTTTTGCGCTGGGAGGATTGTTGGGGCACATCATTGGGACTAGTTGTCGGCCTTTGTTGGTTTTGTGGGTTGTAATCAAGCAAATCAGGATCTAAAGCAGGATCCGTATGCATGTTTTGACCTTCTGGGTCATTGTGTCCCTAAAAAAGAGTAAATAAAAGCAAGGTTGGAATCAAATCACGTGGGCAATAAAAACTGTTAAAACACACCTGGTTGCTCTCTTGTCTATTCCAATAATGATTAAAACTCTCAACAGATTTATCAATGTTTTCCACCTGCAAAATATCACCCAAACAACTCAGTATATCTAAGACAGAAAGGAGTAAATGCAACGGATCATCTTACCAATTCACCAATGTCTGAGTCTTTGCCCTTGCCGTTGTCAGAGCCGTCCTTGCCCTTGCCGCTGTCAGAGTCTTCAGAGTCGTCAGAGTCATCAGAGTTGTCAGAGTTGTCAGAGTCGTCAGAGTCATCAGGGTTGTCAGAGTTGTCAGAGTCTGACGAGTTGGTGGTTTCAACATCCTTCTGAGCATCCACCTTATACAAAGGGTTTACAAAAGCTTTGTTACCCATGAGCTCATGCATCGCTTGATAATGGGGACACAGGCTATCGAGCTTCTGTTCGATTGTTTGGATGCCCGTCTGCCGGTCTTCAAGAGTAAGTCCAAATGCAGTTGCCAGGGATAGCGTGTGAGTTTTCTTATACCTGTCTTTGTAACTGTTGAAGCGATCTTTCATCTGCCTAGAACTAAGACTGATTTTGGAGGTTGATCGCCATCAGCTCAAATCCATTGATCGTACCTTTGGGTGGTCGTCCCACAAGAGGTGCCTTCCCCATTCCAAAGCAGGCATCATAATTCTTCTTTATTTTTAGCCAATTGATGATAACAAGGTAGTCGTCCTTCTTCAGATGGCCAGTGGTTTTTTTCAGCTGGATCGATATCGGTAGAAACCTCGGCAGCTTTCTTTGTGGGTTTTTGTCCCCTGGTTGGCTTCTTGGGGGGTGCTTTCTTCTTGATTGCTTTTTTGGGAGGCATGATTCTGGGAGCAGGTAAACAGAAAAAGTATCAGCTAAGTTCCTACAAGAAGATGATCAATATGATAAGCACAACAAACTGGATGGCAAGCACTGAGCTGACTGAACTTGAGAACGGTTGATTGAGGAGTTGGTGAACTAGTGAAAAATTGATTGTGGAGTTGACGGAATGGTGTGATTTGTAGAGGTTAATTTGTGAGGTACTATTCTGAGAGGAGTCAAAAGAGTTAGTAGCAAACGGATGAGGGCAAATAAAACGGCTGTTGCTAGGGAATGAAATTGGAGCAGTTGAATCGTGGAAGCTTACCCACAGGAGTGTTTGCAGCTGCGGGAAAAATATCAAAAAAATGGGTTTTTGCCCAAGATTTAATGTGGGTTTAGGTTGATACTTGATAGGTGCTGACGCAATAATGCAATTGTTTTGAAATTTTATCAACTGTTTTGGAAATGGTGGATTTGTCAAGACCAGGTGATTACGTAAGTGTGGATTTGGTCATATTTGATACCCCCTATTATGACAAATTGGGTTGAAACTGTTCTCAAGATTTGTGAAATCGCTTGCTGATTTTGAATTTTGAGTTTCTGTTTCTGCCTGTTGTTGACATTTTGCCATTTATTAAAATACAAATAAATCTTGGATCTCGGATCTTGGATATGCGGTTTTTGGTGACTCGCACGGTTTTCTGCGGGTTCAGGTACAATTGAATGTTACCCACAGTTCAATGCAATAGTTTTCTATTGCAAACGTTACAATCAAAACATGGGATATTTGACAGCCAGATTGTTTCATGGGAATTAAAATACATGAGTAAAAATAAGTGGATCGGATCGGATTATTGGGAAGTAACACAATGAAGTGCCAGATTTACAAGACATTACTTCTGAGTGAGGGGAGGTATGGAACATTTTGAAAATAGGAAAAATGTCCTTGAAACCTGGCGGTTTCAATGATACCCGCCGCCCGCGGCGTGATGGTGGGATGAGGTGTTGTGCTCCTACGGGGGGGAGGTGAGATCTCCCCAGCCAAATGGCTCAACTCTGTCAGGCCAGGATGTTGACATTAGATGCAAGTCCCTCCTGCGGAGGCGCCTCGCGCATTGAGAGAGTGTTGACTCTCTTGATGACCGATATCGGTCGTCGAGAGTGTCTACACTCTCCTCATGACCGATACCAACCAGCTATTGAGAGAGTGAAGACTCTTCCAATGGCTGTATCCCGATCCGCCTGCAAGACAGCTCTTCAAGTGCGACCGATATCAGCCATTGGGGGAGGTACGTACCTCTAATCTATCACCAGCTGGCAACGACTGTAAAGCAGTGATCACCCCCTTACAGGCCATTGAGAGGGTGTTGAGTGAGGTTGGGTGATGATCAGCCAAACGCTCCAGTATCTGTATCTGGAGCCGGGCTGTCTCCTGGTCATGTTCGGCTGGGCGGTATTCGGGATTTCGGATTCCTCGAGATAATACATATCTGCCCAGGGGCAGATAGTTTTCCGTGAAATCCGATATCTGGATCAGCTCGCGCGCGCCGAACAGGCCCTTAAGTTCGCCGAGCCAAGCCGAGCTCTCTCCGAGGAGAATGACGAGGAGACTTGGATGGATTTCCACATTTCCACGGATGATGTGGGTTTGAGTCAGTTTGAAAAAAACTATCAGACATTATAATTTGAAAGGTGTCCATATATGTAACAGAGATCAGATTCAGAAATGGAAGGGAGTTGGTCACTGGCTTTTGAGAGTCGAGAGACAGAGAGACAGAAATTGAAATGCAGTGTAAGATTGTGTGAACGGTGACGTAGGATGGGGGCCATTGTATTGAGTTCCTTTCTGGTGGTATTCATGTATTCTTCGTGCTGGAGTGAGTGAGTGACTGCTGAAGGGTCGCGGTTTGTGGTTTTTTTTTTTTGTTTTACGCCGACATTTATTCATAGAGATCATTTCAAGCAAGCCCGAGCATACATAGCAGATTAAGCTTTGTGGGGGAGTGTATCGGAATCGATGGGTGCTCGAGCAGATGGGCGTGTGGCAAGTGATCAGGCCCAGAGTGGTGAGCAGAAGAAGCTGAAGAGGGATGGTAGTGGTAAGTGGTAGTACATACCTACTCGAGTCAGAGTGAGTTTTAGCCAAGCGCCAAGCTCAGATCAGAGTTCTTGCTGCTTGTTCATGGGGATCATGCTTTTCCCTGCCTTCCCCTGCTTTTCCCCTCTTGACCACTTTTTACTCCCTACATAAAACCTTCCACTTTCAGTACTCTATATATAAAATATTTCTCTTTCCTTTTCCTTTTCCTTTTCCTTTTCCCAACTTGTATTATCAAACAGCAACCCCAAGCTGAGTCTGCTCGCCCAGTGGACCCGTTGAACTTTGGCAGTGGACATTCCCCCAGTGACCTAGTGACCTACATAGTGATTTAGTGACCCAGTGACCCAGTGACCATGGCTGCATTCTCTCATTCGCTCATGGATTTCCTATGTCGGACTCGCTCTCTCATCCCACACACGTATGACGAGCTGCAGTCCACTGACTGACTGACTGATGATCTCTTTGCAAAACAGGCTTCGATCCGCACTCCTCCACCCAACAGGACAGGGTCTCCAATCCAGCCAACCCTTTCTCACCCCGATCAGCTGCATCCTTCTCCAACCCCAAGTTCCTCTCATCTCCCTTCTTCGATCCACCCAGCTTCTCGCCCGACAACAACCATCACCAGGCTCAACAGCGAGAACAACAACAGCATCAACTCAAACAGTATCACTCCCACTCCCAGCAGCCTCATTCCGCCCACCCCTTCCACCACCCCTTCCTCTCATCGAATCATCAATCTTACATCAATGAACTGGATGAACATCAGAATCGATTCGATCACGCCGCAAACCCATACTCTGTCACCAACTCACCCGGTCAACTCGCCTTCATCATGCCCACCTTCGCAAAGGGGGCTTCCAATCATTTCTCTCTCGACGGGCCTTCCTACGCAGAGCCAATACTCACCCTACCTTACTCCTCCGATGACTCGAATCGATTCTCATCTGCCGATCCGACTCAAGCATCAACAACAGCAGCAGCAAACTCAACCGATCATCAATCATTTCCATTTCCTTCCGATATCAGTGACATCCCATCTCCACCATTCACCACTCGAACCAAGTCAATCTCCTCTCAATCTCCCAGCAAATCATCCTTTAATAATAGTGTCCACGGCAGCTCATCTGCAATCACCCCACCTACCACCTCATCCTCCAGAAATCCTTCCGAACTGAATCTCGATGAGATCTTTGCCACTTCCGACCCACTAACTCATTCAAAATCACACTCCCCTGACCTAAAGCATGGCTTCTCACAACACTTCAAACCACCCGAGAACCCCTACTCCCAAACTGGCTTTGATCTCATCGGTGCCTTGGCTCGAGTCGTCAATCGTCCTGACCCCAAGGTTAAGATTGGGGCCGTGGATGCCTCAGCTGCCCTCGTGGTCGTAGATGCCAGGCAGAACGATCTTCCTATCATCTTTGCCACCCCAAGCTTCAGTCTGCTCACAGGCTACAAGACTGAAGAGATCATTGGCCAAAACTGTCGATTCTTACAGAAACCCTTCAACCCCAACTCAGCCAACCAACCCACAGATCAAACTGCTAACTGCCGCGCCACCCTTCAAATCCGTGCTCACATCCAAGCTGGGCGTGAGATCCAGTCATCGATCATTAACTATCGTAAGGATGGCAGGGCTTTCGTCAATCTAGTCACCGTCATTCCCATTGCTTGGAACTCGTCTGGCATTAGCCATTTTGTTGGCTTCCAGGCTGATATAGCTGCTCTCACAAGTGAGTCGAGAGATTTCATCAGTCAAATATGTGTAAACCGGCCCATCTCTGACCCCATTTACTTTGTTTTTATCATTGTCATAGGTGGATTAGGCATCCCTCCTAGTCCCCAATCCCGATCCAATCTACTCATGGCCAAACAGCACAATGTGAACACTATCACAGAAACCTCAACATCACAAAAAACTCTTAATCTGGTCTCTGTCACCCCGCAAGTGGCCACCCCAGAATCCATGGTGCCTTCTTCCACTGCTCAGGCTCATGATGCCATAGACGACTTGTCCAACACGTCTTCCTACTATCAGACTGTCTTGCAAGAGGTAGGTTTGGATTCCTTCTTATAATAGATTCCACCCACAAGTGCTCATCATCTGGCCTCCTCTCACTCTCTCTCTCAAAAAAAAAAAAAAAAAAAAACAATGTACTAATTGCTTTGGTAATTTCTTTTTCTTTTTTTGAACAACAGAGTCGTGATTTGACCCTTGCCATCTCGCTCAAAGGTACGTTTTTCTATGCATCGCCATCCTGTCAAGATATCCTCGGGTATGGAGAGGATGAATTGGTCAATCAGAACATATCCAAGATTTGTCACGCTAGCGACTTGACTGGCATACTTCGACAACTTAAATTGATCGGTAATACGGCCCACACACCTCTGGATTTGGTGTTCCGTGCGTTGAATCGAAATGGGGATGTCTTCTGGATGGAATTCCAAGGGCAGTTACACGTTGAAAATGGCAAAGGTCGAAAATATCTGGTACTTGTTGGAAGGCCTAGGACGATCGGTCCACTCTCTTGGCAAGCCATTCGATCGGCTGGTGGGTTAGGGGAAACTGAATTCTGGATGAAACTCTCCTTGGACGGATTATGTCTCTTTGCCACGTCGCCAGTTCGAGAGATCTTATCATACGAGTCAGCGGAGATGGTCGGCCAATCGTTGACTCAAATGTGTGCCCCGGACCAGCGTGGCTTGCTCATCAATGCCATTCGGACCGCATATGAGGGGAACGACATTGTCACCCTGGTGTATTCCCTGGCGGATCGGAACGGTGCCATGGTCTCGGTCGTTAGCGACTTTTATCCTCCACATTTTTTGAGTGGTCCCCGCGCCTGCGGCTTGCCCTCACCGGCTTCAAAGCTGACTCACCCACCAAGGACCATTTTCTGTCAAACCAACTCTCTGACCTCGGCCTTACAACGTCCTGAGAAACAGCCTCGGGCCCAGGACGTGTCCTCATCGTACACGAGACGATTCTCCGGGGGAACTACTAGTGAGGATCCCCTCGCCAATCCGGAACCGACTAACCCACCCCCAACTATGAACCCCGCACCGATGGAAAACTCTGTAGATCCATCCCCAGTCATCAGGCAGTCTTCTGTGGTCCCCGACATGCGATCCGACGACGATCTGTTCAGTCCACTGGGAACTAACAAAACCACGCCCTGGAAGTACGTCACACACAACTCACTGAGAAATACATGATGCGTGTCAAGTCAGTATTGGTTTGAGAGTCTGACCAGCATCTCCTCTCTTTCTTTTTTTTCAGTTACGAGTTCAGTCAGTTGAAGCGGCAAAATGTCAAGCTACGTTCAGAACTCACCCAAAGGGGCTTGGGTCATCATCTCGGAGCGAGTTCCGCCAGCAAGAGCAAGGAGCAGGGGTGCACCAGGTCGGCTAAGAATGTGCACACGTCCCGCCACGCCGCGGGCAATCCTCCCTACCCCTCTCGTCTCCGTCTGCACTCGACCTCGACCATGTCTGTCGAGGACGCTCCTCCTGGCTCGGCGACCAGCGAGCAGGACCCCACGTGTTCCGGCATCAGCCGTGATAAAAGAAGCAGCATCCATAGTTTCCAGCCGTAAGTCGTCTGCCATATTATATCCCGTGGTTATTGCTATCTCTCCTCGGCCATGGCTCCTCCGTTGACCTCACCCTTTCCTTCCCAGTCCCTCCTTTTTGTTCGATGACCCGAATCGAACTCAGAATCAGTAGCGTTCGTTTGCAGTGCACATGTACATGTTATAATGTATATGTTGTATGTGTATGTATGTACAACATGCAGTACTATCTCGCTCGTGCGAAGTGATTATCTTACCTTCCCCGCTCACACTCATACTCACTCTCTCTTCAACATCGTCCTTCCTTGCCTTCGTTATGCTCTTGACTCCTTTCCAACAACCACACTCGATCGACGGCTCGACTGCATACTACCAAATCCACACACACATTGAAGAATTCAATCAAAAAAAAAGCATTGCGCAAAGTGGGGTTTCTCGCGTTCGTCCGGAGCCGAGCATCTTTTTCTTCTTCTGTTTACACAACAAAAAGAAACAAAAAAAAACAAGCTGTACACCCCCCTTTTTTTATTGCTTCCGGTTTCCTCTCTGGCGATCTGTATTTTTGTGTACACTTTTTTCTATTCTCCATCTTCTAACTTATTATCCTCCCTACTTTGCTCGTTCCAACCTAACCCAGTCAAAAAAGAAAAAAAGAAGAGAAAAAAACACAGCTGTTACCTGCATTCTCTGCCTTTCGTCGTCCTCTCTTTCTCGCGCGCGCTCATTTTGCGTTTTCACAAGACAGATAGTTATTGGTATATGTGAAAGCATATATGTGTTGTAGTCCGGGCTGTTCTTCCACCACTCCTTGCTCTTTTATTTTGCTACCCACACTTCCTCAGTTCACTTACCCTCGCAGAATCTTACTCCCGCTTCTTTTTCCTTAGAAAAAAACAACAGAAACAGAATCCATCACCGTTGCCTCGTTCTACTAGTCAGATTATAAGCTATTGGTTGCCCCTTTGTTATCGTTCCCTCCTTCCATCCTCTTGTTCCTTTTGTTTGTTTGTTTTTTGTTTGTTTGTTTGTTTTGCTTTGATTGCTTGTTTTTGTTTGGGTTCTGTTTTGCTGTTTTTCTCTCTTCCTATATATATGACAGGTTGTGCTCTGAGAGAATATCTTGTGTTAGAGGTTTTTGTTTGTTTGTTTGTTTTGGTATTGATTTGCTCTGTATAATTTGAACTGCATTTGATTTATTCTGCTTTTCTTTTTTTTTTTTACATGTGGTCTGAAAGCCAAATTATAATAACACCCACACACCCACTCAAAAAGAAAGACCAAAGGGTGTTGGAGACTTGCATGAAGTTGGACCTTGAGGGTTTTGCAAGGATGGGGGAAGGTGGCAACTGTGAATAAATAAATGGCAAAACACTCATGTGGAAGAAACAATGGCAGCTGGGAGATGAGAGAGAGAGAAAAAAACACAAGTAATATGGAAAGTAATTATGTGGGAAGATGAGAGAGGAAGATATGGCCCGGTTCACATAGATGCTTGACCAAAATTAAAATTCAATAGGCAAGCAACACATGTACATAAAGATGTTTCAAGTAAAAATATTCTGTAAATCAAAAGTTTTTTTATGTTAAAAAAGATCTGACAAGCAGTGAGAGATTTACTTGATGTGCATGAAAATGCCCTATGTAAACCAAGCTATCTTTAACATTGAAAATGAAAACTGACAAACACACGGCTATCTATAACCAGAAAGAAAAATTGAACAATTGAAATGAGATGTGAATTTTAAATAAACTAAGGGAAAGGGAAAGGGAAAAATGAAAAAGGAAGAGGGCAGAAGTAAACTGGGGAATAAAAACAAACAATCAAGACTGTTGCACTGGGAGTAAAGAAAATGAACAGACATAGTAAGTTGGATCCAGTGTTGCATTGTTCCTGGCTTCCTTCACCATTTCACCAGCACATTTCACAGGTCTGTTTGGGTGAAGCATGGCAGCAGGCTATTCAGGAAGCAGCAGGGTTAACTTGGACCTTCAGCTCATTTTTCTCCAAGTGATCAAATTCCTCATCTCTGACCTCTTTGAGATTTCTCCTATGTGCAAAATGGAGACAGGTTGTTGGGTGAAATGACACAGATACCTCTGTAGGTGGGGATGTAGTGATCAATAAGCATTTGCTGGTAGGTAAAAATTACTTTGGGGCAGGGATCATGTGGATCAGATGGTGGGATGAACAAATGGAAGATGTTTTCTTGCTGGCTAGTAGAAAGAATAAGGTGGGCTTCATTCTTGGTTTTGTTCCTCTTCCATCATTTTGCATGCTTATGGGGTCTTATTTGCTTGAAGGGACTTGAACAAGGGAGAATAAAGACCTTATTTTCAGGGAAGATTGAGTCCTTCTTTCTTGCAAGAGCTTCCCTGGATTTTGAATATTACTGGAGAGGTAGCAAGCCTCACAAATTCTCTCTGTGTGGAGAGCTTTGTAACCAACATTACAGGGCTTCTGTGGTTGGTGCAATGCAACAAAGAAGTTAAAACATGCCCTGCCTGACCATGGCAAGGGTCTTGGTAATCAAGTCAGCATTTGTGGCTGGAGCAGAAATTATCCTTTTGCAGGAACCTTTGTTAAATTTTGATTACTCCCCCCCCCAGAGCTCCCAAAAAGCTAGCCAACAGATTCCAAATACCAAGTGATCTTCTCTTCCCTGTGGCATGAGCCTTATCTTGCAGGAACAATATTCCATGCATCCATAAATGTGATTTAATTTAGATACATGGATCTACAAGGCATCAGGGATATGACATGTATGTAGATCACAATATCAGTGTTTGGTTTTAACTTCACATTGTTGTTGGATAATATTCTATCATTATCTGGCAGAAATCTTGTGTTAGCTTGTAAGACTTAAGTGAGAGAATTTTTTCCCTTGTTACAGAGAAAATCATATATGTAAACCACATTTTATTTGTTCACTGAGCCAACAAGAAACAAGCAAAATGCCCTTGTTTATCCTTCCAATATCCACCTCTTTAGCAGTGGGCAACATAAAGTAAGCAAAAAAAAGGCTCAAGATAACTTAACAACAAGGTTGTTGCCAGTCATTGATGCAATAACAGAGCCAATGCTTCTACATTATTTTCACATTGACATTATTGTTACATTACTAACATTATCACTACCATACCATTGTTGGTAGAATTTCATTGACTGGGTTTTTCAAAGAAAATCAGGCCTGTCAGCCACCAGTTGAGGAACTGCAAGTTATAACTTATCCTGCTATGGTTGTACCACCACTGTCCACATGATTGGAATGTTCCCCTTTTCCTCTTCAGGGAGCTTCCTGGGTACTATTTCATCGGTATTTCTTTGGAGTTGACCCAGTTGTCACCTGTCATCTTGTGATCATTGATTTCTCCTGGTGTCAAGGCACCCATCTCATAACCAATTCTTTTGCACACTGTGACGCACATGCAGCACGTGCTCTGACTGTGCAGCATACCAGCACTGCAGTTCTGCAGCATCTGTGCAATGGACTCTAGGGGTTGAAAAAAAAAAGAAGAAAATTGGAATCAAATCCAAGTAACTCCACAGGACAACCGAGAGTTCTTGTGTGTGTCACCAACAGAGAGACAGGCCAGAATGTCATGCAGAGCATATGTATACCAAACCCAGCAACTGTTCATACAAAACGGTGCCAAAAAAATGGGAGGATGAGGGGGGGGGGGGGGGGAGAGACAATGGAGGAAAAAGGGAGCCCAGAAATGAACGATGCAAGTGGTTGGACAATAGGAAAAAGGAAACATGGTCATACACATCAGATGCTATATTAACAATCGGGTGGTCTTCGGAGCGAAGTGATTGGTGCTTAAGTGGCGATGGAAAAAAGAGGAACAGAATGGCCATGGGAAATGTGAATCTGTACATGTATGTATGCGGATCTGGGAAAGGAAATGAGGAAAGGGACCAGTCTTCTTTTTTTTTTTGGTTTTCGATTGGAGATCTAATTTGGTTGGATTCACTGGGCCGATTCACTTCAGTTTGAACGAGAAGGAAAGCCCTACATGCATAAACAGAAACCACACGACACAAACAACGCCCGGAGACAGAGATCAGCATACGTGTGGATAGATTGACAAATGGATAACCTAATGTTGCCGAAGAGATGGAATACAAAAAGGAAAATAACCATACCAATGAAACAAATGATCGAGACGACCAAGAATCCGAGCGAGTTATTGAAAGGGTAGGCCCGAGAATCAGGCGAGGGCGTAATCGAGAAAGACCATACCTGAATCACATAGAGCAATCATAACACAGGGTACCGAATCAAGCACTTACTAATCAGCTTCGTTCATCAAAACTCCATTCAAGAAAGGAGAAAAAAAAATGACTGACCATTCCTCCAAAGACGGGGCCGACAAATCTGGATGCACTCACTGCGCTCTGGGCCAACCCGTTAGCTAGAGGGATAAGGTGAGGGGGTGTTTGCGCATTGACTAACAGGCACAAAAAAGAAAAGGTCAATATTTGTCATGGGAACAAGGGTGGACAAATAAACGGAACGGGGGTGTCGGGGACTCAACTCATAACCATCACTGAAGTGTAAGCACAAACATTGCCAAGCCACCGGAAAGTGCAGAGCAAGATCATCCCAAACATCACCAAGCCGTTATGGTTTTCGCGCAACAGACCTCTCAGCTCCGGCAGCAACATGTAGACGGGGATGTACAGACACAGCCCCAGTCTGAACATGGAGAGATGCGTCAACTGTCCCCGAGGCGGGCCAACGGTGGGGTAAAATCTAAACTGGAACACGATTTGGGCAATGCACATCTGGGTGGTTCGGGCAATAAGGGGCAATGATCTTGATTAGCTTTCCCCGGCTGCATCCCCGCAAAAGTTTTTTTTTAATATTCGTATTGAAAGGCAAGTCAAGGTTCTTACAGCAGCAATCAACTCGGCATAGTGTCCAGCTGATAGTCCCAGCCCACCAGAGCGGATTGGCGTGACCAAAAACGACCTGAGAAACAGCGATCCCGTAAGTTCAAGTCACCGGCAGCGATCAAGTCTAGGCAAGAAAGAAACTACCAACATGAAGATTTGATCACACGTGGTTCCATGCAAGGCCAAGATGGCATATTGTGCAATGATAGCCAAGGGCAATTGCTTGAACAAACCTGTCGGCTTCTCTGATTCTTCTAGGTCGACTGCCTTGTTGACATCCATCGTCGTTTCTTCGCTTGTTGGGCCGACGGTCGGAGGTCTCCCTTCAGGGATAACGCTAAGGTTAGGCGTTCCTGGTTCTACAGCCGGCATCAAGTCTTCAGCTCCACTGTGCGGGACTTTGGAGTGCGGGGCTGCAAATAGAGCTTGTGACATGGACCGTGGGGTAGAGAGTCCAGTGTTGCCGAAAATGGCGGGTCGAATGGAAGACGCCATACTGGTGGTCCTCATTTTCTGGTCGAGCCAAGGCGGGACGGCACTAGCGGGTAGCAGAGGCCTGGAGCCATCAGCAAATGAAGGGCGAGGACCCATTCCACTTTCAGGCCGTGGCTGTCGCGATGCCGCTGTGCCTACACTTGGCCGGCGAGATGATTGCGATTGCAAGCGTTGACTGGTGGGATGTTGTGGCTGAAGTAAGTACGGACGGCCCCGGTCGTCGTACGAGCCGAATTCAGAAGAACTCTCCTCGTCCTCAAAAGCAGTACCAGAGTCATTCAGCCTGGAATCATCATCCTCAAATATCGAGCCTTCCCAAGGCGCTTGCTCGTCAACGTCCATTTGACTATATTCATCATCACGATCTTGTGTTGTAGCTGCTGCCAGCCACACATCATGTAGCCCAAAAACTGCGTCTTCATTCGACAGTAGCAATCTAAAAATCAAATGTAGGAGAAAGGTTAGAGAGAAGGAGTCCTAGATGCATTGAAAAGAAAATTCATTGAGCTGGAAAAAAATCATACCTCTGAGCAAAGTTGAGCGCGGGGACAGGCTCTTCACCATGAAAATCATCGTAGTCCGGTGCATAGTTGGTTCCTTCCCCAAAACTTCTAGCGAGACTGATGGCGCGACTGTTTCGACGATTGAGCGTCGAAAAGTGACTCCTGTAACTGCCGACTTGAGCCGAGTTGCGCCAATTGGACGGTCGTCGAAGAGTCGAGGTGCGATCATAGCCGTAGGCAGACCCAGGAACAAAAGCATTCGATTGGCGAGTGTTAGTACGAGAGACGGCGAGCGGATTCCTCATAGCAATAGATCTGGGAGCGGCAGAAGAAGAGTTGGTGCCATCATTCGCCATCGCCATGGATTGCAGATGGGGGGATCGCAAGAGACCGCTCTGTCGGCTAGAGAGGATGTTGGAAGCAGATGATTCGTCATTCTCATCCTCTTCGGCGGCCAACATTTGATCGGGCAGGTCGAGCTTAGTGGTGTCTGCCAGTTGAATCTTGCCGGTCCGGTACCCTCCATCCCATCCCAAAAAGAGACTGAGAATGGCCCCGATAAAGGTAATAAAGCTCGCTACTGCACACGGTAAAAGGTAAGGATAATCTTTTAATAGCTGGAACCTTCCAAACAGGGCAGGGTAATTTTCAGCAGGATGCTCCAGTAATCCTAGTAAAATTTGATTAGCAAAAGACGGAATTCAATTGGTAAGTTTACGCGGTTTCTCCAGGAAACAAAAATAATAACTTCAACATTAGAAATATTTTCAAGAGGAACTAACCTCCGATAATGGGACCTGTGATACCGCCCATTCCCCAACACAGGCCGATCCAGGCAATGGCTGATCCCTCGTTGGTGGAGTCCGTGAGATCTCTAACAGCCCCTCGAGCGACGCCGATGGCGCCATTGAAGATACCCTGACCGAGCCTGGCGCAGATGGCCATTCCAAGTGAGGTACTGGATCCGAACAGGATCAGCGTGATGGCATTGCCGAGTAAGGAGCTGAAGAGAACGATCCTTCGACCGTGTTTGTTGGAGACGTTCGACCAGAGTAGGGAGGTGAGGAATTGGGATAAAAAGAAGACCGAAGACACGATGCCAGCCCAGAATCCGACGGCAGCCTCGCCCCCACCGACGCCGAAATCTTCAATCATGAAGAAGATGAAAGGCCCGGAGACGGAGGCAGATAGGAATTCGGAGATCATTGCAAAGCATAGGACCAGGATGGGGAGGGTGGGGAGGGGAGTAGCATCCTGTTGAGGGATGATAGGTGGTATGGCAGAAGGTATGGGGATGGCCTGGCTGGACGGAGGAGGGCGGGAGTGGAACGAAAGCGGAGTTGAATCGCGATGCTGGTTGGGATTAGACTGTTCAGACTGCTGGTAGAACTGGGAAGGGATGTAAGGGCGAGTGCGAGAGGACAGCCGGGCTTGAGACCTAGGGACGCTCCTGGTGGTGGTAGTGGTGAGAGTTCTCGGGAGCGGCTGCTGCTCATAGTTGGAAGCGGACGGGAGTTGGCGGAGAGGAGGAGGGTTGGCTGGGTTGGAGGGCGAGGACTGAATGGCCATTGCTGAGTGGGAGAGAGTGAAGTCTGTGGGGAGAAAGAAGTGGGAAAGAAGGAAAGTGGTCAACAGAGATTAAGCTCACATGATTACATCATCAGTGCATACACTCAAGTCTCATCGAGAACCCGTTACCCGAGTGCTCGACCCTGAAATTGAATTGAATTCACTGAATCGATGCTCTTGACCGAATCCGGCTGAACTGGACAACAGGAATTCAATTCATCCAATCCAATCATCATCAAAATCATCATCAGGAAGGAAGAACACCAAGGGTAATCACTTCAACTATCTATCCACCACAGGGAAAAAGGTGGTGGAAACGCATACCACACCAAACAAATATTTACTCCATGTGGAGAATAGTAGCCGACAGTGACATTGTGGATGGCGCTAAGGATTTCTGTTGCCAACAAAAATGGAAACGTTGGAAATGTGATGCTAGTCTTTCTGATGCTCAAGTTGGCACAAGAATTCCTGTCCATAAATGTGCAACAAGCTGTCTACATACACGTTCCATTTTAGCTGCTTCCTCCCAGATTGAAACAAATTCTACTGGCACCGAAGGTTGACAAGTAATGCCGAGACAGGAAGGCAGCGGAAGCTTGGAGTACATAGCCTGTCTGACATGCATGGTAATTAGGAACCGAATTATAGGATTAGCATCAATGTGAGCAGGAGAAAAATACAGATGGAAGGCTTGTGTTTTTGAGGATCACAGGGATTGCTCATCAGTCATAGTCAGGGGCCATCCCCAAGGGCGGACAGGACTTCCTCCCAGAGCTGAATCTGGAAAGATTTCTAGACCAAGGTGATTAAGTCTTCCAGAACTTGAATTTGATGTTAAACTTTTGTATTTTTCCTGTAATTTAATTTCCATACCTCATATTCACAGAACGGTTTCTAGAAACCCAAGTTAACCATTTCCACTTGTTTGTAACTTGCACCAACCCAAGTCATTATCCTTCAGGAGTGAACCTGGGGCATTTTTCCTTATGCATGTTGGCTGAAATTTTCTTCAAATTAATGGTGGTCTCAACTTTTTCTTACTGTTCCCCTAACTCTATTGCTTAAATTTACATCCAATCAAGATGGGACTGGGACTTATTTTATCTATGATCAGGGGTAGAGTCTCCTATTTCTACCACTGCATGACCACAACAGCAATAGATGATCTCTTGAAGAAGGACAAGAGATACATGCAATCCCTATTGCCTATTGTAAAACAGTGTTGGTTGGGTTTGGTGAAGATGGTTCTTTACTTCAAGTAGTACTATAGGATGTTAATTGTCAGGAGACATGGATTCTTTTTGGGTGTAATTTTTAATTCTTTGGATTTCCCTACTCTTAGATCTGCAAGAATCTCTTGGTTTTTCCCACTACTACTGAGTTTTATATTTATTAATTCATCTAATGATTTTTTATTATCAGTCTCATGGCTCAATAGAGTAGTTCTATCATAGGCTCAAGCCTACAAGCTTCAATCTACTTCTGATTAGACTCCTTGTTTTTTGCTTGCAGTTTTTCGGAACTTTTTGTTTGTGGAATTTTTTGTAGCTGTAATTAGTGGAATTTCTAGTATCTATGCTAAAAATAGAGTAGCTGGTCCAATGTCTAATGAGAAGATTTGATGAGGTAGGGAAAGACTCAAGGCCAAGCCGCCTTCTCGATACCTGTTTTTGCGAGGCCAGCAAAATTTACATCCAAGTCCGGTCACACTTCTAGACTTATTCCTCGAAAGTCGAAAGTTTAACCTCCCTGAAACCCAAATCTGATAGCAATATTAATGAACCTGTGTAGATAGCTGGCCGACGACAAAAAGTGCAATGTGTATTATCAGGGATGTTTGAGCGAAGGAGACTACAGTTGAGACAGTGACTGGATGTTCTCCTGAGATTACTTATGGCTCTTGTGTTGGGTGAAGACTGAGTTTAAAACTTGGTTTGAAGGCTTTCTTCATCAGCTAACAGAAAATGCGATTCCATGTCTTCATCCTCTTTGTGAGTCGTACATATTCCCCTTTGCGTCTCAAGGACTTGAACTGAATACAGCTATCATTCTGGCCGGATGGGACCCTGCTTGGACAGCTCTAACTACTCAGCAAAAAGTTTGCCAGCGAGCTAGGTCTGCGTCTCAGGAGACCTTTGAAGGAAATCAATCATACCGAGCTTTATATCAACCATGGTTTGTGAATACTCCTCAATCCAGTACTCCGGAAAATGATAACCCCTCCTACTTTGGTGATCGACGATACATGCATGATGTACTGACTTCCAATCATCATCATCTTTTTACCTCTGTCCCTCCGGATGATCGAACCATGAGCTGCACGTATACTTTTCCCCAGAAGAGTTTCCTTCCTTCAGCTCTTTCTCATCTGGATTGATTTTGTGTTACCTATATAGGATGGTGGCATCAGTGAATTAAGTGAGGGGGCGCCTGGCCATCCTCAAGAAGGAGAATCGGTTCGACGCAGTTCTTGCGAGTTGGAAAGCTCACCTCAAGCTCATAAGGAATGTTCTCAGGAAGGAAGCTGCTCCGATGAAATTCCTCCATCAACAAGCAAAGAAGAAGCTACTGTTTGCATGATCTGTCTGGACGAAATCCTTCCTTCGTCCATCTGCTTGCAAACGGCCTCCACTTGCCGCCATCCAATCCACTCCGAATGCTACGCCAACGCGGCTAAAAGTAATCCAAAATGGATAATTCATTGTCCCGTTTGCAAGGGTGACGTAGCACCTACTCCTGAACAAGAGCTTCTTGAGAATTGTTTTAAATATGTGTGCTTCTCCTTCTTCTGTCTTCTCCCCATTTCTATTTGGTTCTGGGCAATGACAATACTATAAAGAGACATGTGGGTCTATTGCCGTTGAAATATGGTGTGATTAAAGCCTATACCCGTTCGTCGAGGTGTTCTGCGGCATTCATCTGAGCCATCCTCTCAGGTTCTCCTGACCAAAGCAAGCTGGGTCAGAAGAGCAGGAGAGCAGTCTTATATTCAACCTTGGAGGCTCAAGACTCTCCAACATAATTGGGAGACACTGGGGACTCAAGACCTTTTGTCTTGATGTGCTGTTAATTTATGTGTGAATTGTTTTCATTCATTCTTTTTCTTGCAGAAAGAGGCAGCTAGGTACATACGCATCAAGAAAACTGACACATCTTTTTTGCAAAATGTGATAGTCAACATGGAATACATTTATGTTGAGTTTGTTGTTTCATTTATGGGCACCCTGGCATAGCTGGCTGATACTTCGGCTTGAGTTCGACAACTTCAGAAAGTTGCACGCTCCAAGCACCCATAATGATCATGACTGCCTAATTTTGGGTAGCAGTAATAGAGCGTAGCTCGGATTCTGGCCGAGTTGGCTCTCCCCGTTGGTCTCAGGCTGGGAGCTAATTTAATGTGAAGTCCCTCTTGTAAGTTAGGGCTGGGAGACGCACAGGGAGGGTCGCACTTTGCACCTAGAAGGAAGGATACGTATTTTCCGCCCATCTAGTGTATTAAATGGCGGCGAAGCAACACATAAATCTCACCGATCGATCACCCTGCCACACGCGTTTGACGCGTCGCTCAAGTGACGCGACGATCATAACAAAGACGAAAACTTTATTATCCGTGCAATATTGCGTCATGATGGATCGAAAGCAGACACCCAATTAAACCGTTTATCGGTGTCATTCCATAGATCGTGTCACATTTCATTGTAACCTGTGCTCTGTAAATGAGTCAAGCAAGCTGGCACCATGAGCGCCTGATTCATGTTATGCGCTATCGCCAAACACCGTTTTTCTGATCAACATCAAACTATCCTATCACAAAAAGCAATCGACCTTATTTGTGTGGGGTTTCAATCTGACGCACACTCATGCGTGCGGTCAGCTCGGCCTCCATTGACCGGTAAGAACTGACAGTTACAATACAGCTTCAAGTGGAAGAGACCAGAGCAAAGCTCCGCACATTGTCACTGCAGGCTTCGCTTGATAGAACTCAACGGAATCACCTGCCGCCTGGCTCTACAATTGCTTCAACCAATTGTTAATTGAGGGCGTGCTAAATCAAAATTCGGATTTGTCTTAATATATGCCAAAGGAACCTCCATGAGCGTTGCTCTCAGGTTCCGTGTTCTTGCTTGATATGCGCATTCTAAACACTTGGACGGTGGATAGCCTATAAGAAGACAACCATCTATTTTTCGTAAGATATTGTTCTGCACCCCCCACAACACACCTTTTAGATTTAGACTTAATAATAAAGATGATTCTCTCCGCCCTGTTTGTAACTTTCTTATCGGTGCTGGGCACCTTTTGTGACGACTTGCCCCATGATGAAGGCTTCCCAGGAGCTTCATCGCACGAGTCCGCAACGAGCCGACGCATTCGTCATCGCAAACGTGCGTTCTATCCTTGACGGTTTCCCATTGAAGGCTCACTCGCCTTTCCGTGCCGTCGCGCGCCGGATTGGCTTTTGACAGGGCCGGCCCTTATTTTTGCCTCTTCCTGCTCTTCCTGTTTAGATCATGAGCGCCTTAGCCGATCACCTGCCCGACATGGCAAGGGTCATATCGGGCATCACCCACTGAGCCATCAACCAGGCGACGGTAATGACACCACCGCAGCGTTGGACCTGCCATTAACAGCACCGGCGAATTCAAGCGACAACTCTACCGCTCCGCTGGACTCGCAGCCTGTCACTTCGGTCAATTCGAGCGGCAATTCTACCGCCCCGCTGCCTTCGCAGACTTCCACTTCAGTCAATTCCAGCGGCAATTCTACGGCACCACTGGCTTCGCAGATTGTCGATGCGGTTAATTCAAGCCTGAACTCTACCGCACCGCTGGCTTCGAGCATTGGTAAGCCGCTCAACCTATTGGCAGCCTCCCTGCCTGCTACATCAGGCGGTTCGGCAGTCTTTGGCTTGAACGCTGACCATCTCCAGCATGACGGGATCTAGTAAGTTGTTGAATCCTATCGTGCATCAGGAGTCAGTCTGTTGTAACCTGATGCTTTATGGCAGCCTTGGATTCATCCCAGATGCAGGTGACGAAGGGGGCAATAGACAAACCATGTCTCAAATCAACTCCGCCCTCGGGAAAACATCGGCCGCATACGGCTGGTATGGCCAGGCAGTCAGCGGGACACTCTTTGATGGCTCGCAGCTTCTCTCCGTACTGGAGGACGTGAAGGCCTCGAAAGCTGTCTTCCAGCCTGCGGTTATGCCAGTTCAGGGTTGGAAAGGTTTGACCAGCTCGGACAACAGTCAAGCTGTGGCGATGTAATTCTTGCTTACTCTTCACTATTCTTTTAACCCGGGATACTGATGTTTCGTTGCTTCTTTCCAATCTTTCTCAGAGCTAATGTAATGAAGAAGTTCACCGACCAAGGAATCCCAGTGTGGCTTCGCTTTGCGCATGAAATGAACTAGTAAGCTAAACTAGAATTAGAACCTCTTTCTCGGCCTGCTGCATTGATCTGACGCGTACCATGCTTCAACTGCTAAACTTGATAGTTACCAGACTGACGGGACCTACGTCGGCACTGCTGCAGACTTCAAAGCAGGCTGGGCAGCCGTTTCTGCGGCTTGCAAGAGCATTGCCCCCGACGTGAAGATGTGGTGGTCGCCTAACGTTGCCTCTGCGGATAGCTACGCCGCTTATGCCCCCGATGACATGTCTACTGTCGACTTGGTTGGAATTGATTTCTACCCTAAAACCCTCTCAACTGGCACAGAATTTGTGGATACCATGAAGGCATTTCATGATAAATACGCCGTAGATGGCCGCAAGTTTGCCATCGGAGAGACTGGGTGAGCATTTTTTCTATGATCGAAGTGGCCGCGTGTTGGTAGGCTGTCCCAGCTGAGATAAGTGTTGGTTCCGGATAACAGGCTCGGCTTTGCGGGTACTCCTGCTGATCGGTTTTCCTGGCTTTCTCAAGTGACCTCGGCCAGCGCCGTGTTGAAGAATTACGTTGCCTCGTCTTGGTTCAATTATCATAAAGGATACGATTTTCAAATCGTCTCAGCACAAACACCATCGTTGACCTCAGATTTCAAGAACTTTCTTGCAGCCTAATATCCTAAATATAATAGTGCATCTTATGCCATACTCCTATCAGGTTTTATAACCACCAAGCCTTGAAAGCGCATGGGGGGATGATGCCTACTTACTCCAATCCACAATCATGCCTAGCAGGCCACTCATGATTGTGTGGTTGTGACTTATGATTTCAATAGATTTGATTCCTATGTAAGCTGAGCTTCATGTATTTTTAGTGTCGAATACATCAATAGAGTTGTTTTGTAGTTTTGAAAACCATTGGAATACAAATTCCTATTAGACTTGTTGTTCATGTTAGCCCACAATCGAAGGGTAACTCCTTCACCTTCATGATACGTTCCAGGGGATACTGTCACATGCTCAATGCCTTGAGGGCCTCAGAAACGTTTCTAAAATCTTCGTGATCGGCATGATGATAACTTTCTGCACTGTTTTACTTGGGTCATGCTGCTCATTCTGTCCAACTAATGTCACTAAACTGTTAAACAGAGGATACGTGCATGTATGCAGACAAAAATGCTAATTGACAAAAAAAAGGAGGGGGACATGTGTATACAACTGGATGCTCTTCTTTCAAGTATGAGGTATCAGGAGACATGCGCTCTTCGTGAGACGCGCAATTCGTTCAGCAAGTTAGATCAGGAGGATATGATTTTTTTGAGGGCCGAAACGACGGCATCTCCCAACTGTTTAGTAGATGCCTGTCCTTTCAAGTCAGCGGTGCGTAAGCCGTGGCCGCCCGTTTCCTGAGAATCCAAAACTTTGCGGACGGCGAGCTCGACTTGCTCCGCTTCACGATCGAGGCCTAGGGAGTATCTGAGCATGAGTGCCACAGACAAGATGGTCCCAACAGGATTGGCGATCCCCTTGCCAGCGATGTCAGGAGCAGACCCGTGGATTGGCTCGTAGACGCCGAGACATTTCGACTTGCGATCGGGGATTCCGGCCAAGGAGGCTGAGGGGAGAAGACCAAGTGAACCGGGAATGACAGATGTCTCGTCACTGAGAACATCGCCAAACAGGTTCTCGGCTATTATGGAAATGGCAGAAGTCAAGATAAATTCCCCATAACTACCTTTCAGATAAAATGATCAACCAGTGGTGGCACTTACTCAATACAATCCCGTTGAGCTTCTTGGGGTTAGAGCAGATCAACATGGCAGCTGAATCGACGAGGTGGTGGTCCAACGAGAGTTGAGGGAATTCCTTGGCAAACAGATCAGTCACGACCTTTCGCCATAAGCGAGAGGTTGCCAAAACGTTGGCCTTGTCGACGGAATGAACCGCCATGGGAGGAGAGGTAGTCATCGCCAAAAAAGCAGCGACTCGAGCGATCCTTTGGATTTCGGCGACACTGTAGCTGCACTCATCTTTGGCTACGCTTGCTTCTCCGCCATCGGCCTCGAAGGAGGTCGCTTCGGTTCGCTGGCCAAAGTAGATGCCACCGATAAGTTCTCGCACCACTATGATCTCGGTTCCAGAGGCGATGGAGTCCTTGAGGGGAGATAATTGGACTAGCGACTCGGAAGGAAACAGCGCAGGTCGGATGTTCGCGTACAAGCCTAGAGTCTTTCGTAGCTCCAATAAGCCTTGCTCAGGTCTCACTTTGCCTACGCCCCACTTGGGCCCTCCAACCGAACCTAATGATCGCCAAGGTGGGAAAAGTGAGTGGGCTTGATGCAAGTAGCTTTGAATCAACTTTTGTTGTTGTTGTGCTCGTGCGGACATACCTAAGAGGATGGCGTCAGCCTCTTGACAGGCCTGGAGCGTGGAAGGTGGGAGTGGGTTGCCGTGGTTGTCGATAGCAATCCCGCCGAAATCGTGTGCGTTGACTTGAAACTTGACTTTTCCAGACTCCGAGATGACATCCAAGACCCGGCTTGCTTGCTCGACGACTTCCGGGCCTGGGTTTTGCCAAAGAAAACAATCATGAGCCCATGCACACAGATTTCATAACTCCAGAGCCACGCCTTGAGACGTTCAAGCTGATCCACGCACCGATACCATCTCCGGGGAGAGTGACAATTTTGTAAGTCGAGGCCATGGCTATGTAGATTCAAGCTGATTGTAGCAGTAACTAGGGCAATCCAATAATAAACTGCAGATATCAGAGCAGAGCGGGGAAGGTTTCTTTATGTATTCTGTGCGGTTTCCCACAAACGTCCAAACAGGATTGAACAGAGCCGAACGGCGCTTTCTGTAATATGAATAAATAAATACATCGGAATTTGAGGTTCCGAATTCAAGAAAAACATGTAACGTGTTCAACCACTTGCAACAGCTTCGGATCATCAGCGATCATCACCATGACTGGAAGGCAGGCGTCGGTCCGCTTCACCTGAACAGAGAAATCCACGAACAAGTTGAGATGAAGTTGAAACGAAAAGGAAAAAAAAAAAAAAAAGGTTGAATTTGGTCACTGCGAATGTATGTTTTACATTTTTCTCGGTGGAAATGAGAATTCACAGATCAAGCATAGATTTTCTCCATATGGGGCAGGTGAGCTTTGAAGACGCAAGCCCTTGCATGTGGGGTTTGCAGGGCTTTGCGATCGGTAATGACGAGCCATGCTGTGAGTGACTTGATACATAAAAGTCTGCTTGTAGGAAGTTCAACTAAATACATAGCCGATCCAACTTCAAGCTTCTTCCCTACGTAGCACCCAGTGGACATTCCTCACCCGAGTTCCTAACAAAACGAACTGGCCGGTCCACCTTACCAAATCGACTTGAGCTTGAAGGAAATGAAGAACCTCATCAACCACATCGCCCCCAAGATCCCGTGTAAGTCTCAACAATTCCTCTCGATTTCAGGCTGAAACAAAGAAACGATTCAAGACGTTTCATTGATGCGCCTTATTTCTGTGTCGATACATCGCAGTCCATAGCCGTCCTGGGCATAAACCCCCGTTACCACCCCGGCCGACCTCTTCGCAATGTGCCGTACCCCCAACCCAGTCAGAACCGGTGCTTGGAGGGTGAGTGAGAACACTAGCTCATCGTAATATGAAGCACCAGTCAAGTAGTCAAAGAATACTTATACAAATATGGATATTGCCTTTGGTTTTGTGATATAGTTACTACGCCAACTGGTAATTAAACCTCTCAACAATACACGTGTTCTGAAGCTCGAAATCGTCTTCTGACTGCGCGACTGTTAGGACTGTGTATTCCAAACCTCCCTTCCCGCCCTCCGCCTCAGCATATTACCACCTGAATACAATCTTGTCAGTGTCGACCGATTTTATTCTTATGTCATCACTCGGTTGTTTCACGTGCGGTGAAAGATCCTGATCGCACAAATCGGTTTTGTTACTTCTACTCGGAACTCTATCCAGGTATGCATTTGCTAAGATCACTCCATCCGGCGAAGTTTCATTGTCCGATCCCTGGGGAGATGTTGAGAAACCATTCGAACCGTCCCTTGGTACTCCCGAGTTTGATCCGGGATTTAAGGTACGTTTTCGTTGATGAAATACTATCGACCAAGAGTGCTCTTCTACAAACTACTCGGTTCCAAAAAGGTCAATTGACCCACAAAAACAAAATCCCGTTAACTTGATTCAGGGAAATCTTGGTGAGATTGCTATCATGAAATATCGGAATACGAAGCTACGGTGCCAGCTTTCGGTCGGCGGTGCTGGCGGAGAGATCACGTCCAGCTTCCAGAGAATTATCAAGTCGGAACACGCCATGCGTAAATTCGCTCATGATTGTAAAGAGCTATGCAGGAAGTATGGGTTCGATGGGATCGACGTTGGTAAAGCTCTTTTTCTCGCTGTTTCCCCCTTTTTTATATCGTTATATTCCTCAGGAACTATGGATTAAGAGCATCAATCTGACTCATTTTTTTTAACTTTGGGTTTCTAGATTATGAACATCCTGAAAACGCTAATGAAGGGCGCGGACTGCTGGAGCTATTGCGTCATATTCGTGCGACTTTGGATCAGCTGGGGCATGAAATGGGGCGCCAAGAGCGATACTTACTGACAGTCGCTACTAGCATGGGCGAATGGTCTGCTACCCATCTACCCCTACGCGACATGAACCAAGTGCTTGATAGGTAAGTGTTCGTTCAGTCCACTGAGACCCTTGAATGAATAATTACCCGGTAGCTTATTCCTCGTATGCTGATAAACTCGGAAACGGGATGGATTTTTAGGATCTACCTAATGACTTACGATGCATCCGGAAGTTGGGACAAAACATTAAACCACCACGCTCCGCTCCATGCCCCCAACGGAGCAGGACTCTCAGCAGCGTCGACGATCCAATTCTATCATTCACGCGGGGTACCACTGCACAAGCTCATCCTCGGAGTCCCGATGTATTCCCGTTCATTCATCACGAAAACTGGCCAATGTGGACATCATTATGAGCGTGTATGCGGTCCTCAGGAAGATGCTACAAGTGAAGGAACACACATGTATAACGTAAGATAGTACTCTCTTGAGTCGCAGATCAAATAAGAGATGATGCAGATGATAATGGCATGAATTTTGATCCATCTGTAGACGCTTCCGCGTCCCAATGCGACTGAATATCATGACAGCAACTTGGGGGTAGCCTATTCGTTCGATGGAAAAGAATGGTGTTCGTATGATACTCCAACGAGCATGGCCTGGAAGACTAACTTCGTCCGCCAGCGTGGGCTTGGGGGTGTCTTCTTTTGGGAGCTTGCTGGCGGCCATGTTGCGGCGAAGCCCCCTCATCCACGAGATTTGGTGGCTGTCGCTTGGCAAGGACTCTCCGGCGGGGTCGCTGGTAGTTATTAACTTCCTTTCTTCGGTTGATTTTATTTACTCAAATTGTAGCTGCCTTACGTGTCTTCTCCCACAAGCTTAAAACTCACTGTATTATACCATCGCTGTTGACTGGCCACTGGCCTTGTCTCCATTTGTCTGATCGCACCTTGAAGGCATTGGCAACAACAACAAGTTTGCTTATGTTCATTTTGAGGCTAGCTGATGTGCTAAGAGTACTTGGAATTTAATGACTAAAAGCTTGATAAATAGATGACGCCAATGCCGAGTAGACACGCTGAACGGTGGGTGAAAGATGTAGTGAGAGAAACAGTACTGCAGAAAACTGGAGTTTTCAATGAATTTCTGCCAGGAATAGAAGCTTGACCATAATCAAGATCCTCGGCTATAAATCACAAGAAGAAAAATATCACAAATTGATCGCAGGCTCATAAAATTGACACGATTTTTGATCCAATCCATGTGATGGATTTGCACTCCAGGTGTCATTTTGTTTCTTGACTTAATTTGAATATTGTTTGTTCAGATTAATTTTACAAGTTCAGCATGTTTTTTTTCTTCATTTATTTGTGCGTATGATTTTTTCAAGGGATCCACGTCTGTTGACGAATATTCTTGAAACTGTTCCAGTCCCCGGATCATGGGCTTCGGTCTTTCGGGGGGGGATGTGACAGTCCCCGGCCTTGGGTCATCGATGATGCACTGGCTCGAAGGTTGAGCCTTCGTTTTATCCAAGGATCAAAATTCGAACATGGACTCTCTGAACGCCTTGATTTCCGACCCGCGATATCATGACATACTAGCCATCCTCAAAGGGGCTCGGAACGGCTTGGTGTATGGAGCCAAAATCCGATTTCCCCATGCCTTGGTTATGACTTTGATCTTTCATGGTAATAGACCGTAAGTAAGCCCATCGTATCAGGCCAGTCACAGTGTGATATTCTCCTCCCCTCGGAACTGACTGATCTCTTCCTTTCCTAGATGGAGGGATCGCATCAGGTTTGTGGTCAACGCCACCAGGCAACATGCGCTCAACCTCTGCAAATTTGTCACCATCTACAAAACCGCCCTCTTGCTGCAACGCAAAATGAACTCTGGAAAAGAAAGAAGTGCAGATACGTTCCTTGCGGGAGTGATCGGCGGATGGCTTGTCTTCGGAGAGCGAAACGCCATCAATGAGCAAGTGTGTAGAAGTGATTTTGAGCTCCTATTTTATGGAGTAGGGGACTGATCGCATATACTTCATTGAAGATCGTGCTTTACTGTGTTTCTAGGGTGGTCTCCTCCTTCTTACCTCGGGCAAGCCCCCCGCCAGCAGCCTTCAGAAAACCTGGGATCATCATCACCGAGAATACTCCGAGTCCCTCAAGCATCAGACAATCTCCGTTTGTGAACGAAGCCCTTTCTCCTAACGGAATGCCTCGGCCACCCGGATTCCCGTATCCAGCATCGGTACCAATAGATAAACGAGTCTTTGAGATTTATGCCGCTATAACTTGGGGCGCTGTCATGTGGCTCTTCCGTTGGCGAAGAGAGAGACTTCAAGGGGGATTGGTTAATAGTATGCAGTGTAAGTCTTGTCGCCTATAATGTCGTTCTCAGTCGAATCATCAACTCAATACCCCCCTCGATCCCATATTCGATCTTTAGACCTCTATCTTGATTCGGAGGTATGGACGAACTTGAAGAATCTACTATGGCGTAAGTGATTCGAACCGATCAAAATGATCTTAACTTCATTCCAATCTTTCTGACGGACGCTAAGTCACCATGGCGCATTGAACAAATCTTATCTGTTTAGACAATGTTGCTTAGTCAAATTCGAATTGACTTCCGGTTTATGAAAGCGATAGAAAATGGTTTCAACTTGGCGACCGAACGGCCTCAACCTCAACCCCCATCGATGGCCTGTAGTAGCATGTCTTGGCGCGAATACATCTACGTAGTTTTTTTTTTTAGTCGTTCATAGAGCCCCTTCCCAGATCAACATTCTCTCAGTAATTTGTACTTCTATTCGTTCCTGCACTTGGTTTTCTCGATAGACTTTGGCTGCTTGTTACCGATTGATCATGTGTAGATCAGGTCGTTTGTATTATCTAGCACACTCTAATAGACTCTGATAAACCTTCCAAGGCATGCAGATAGGCAATGTAATTGAATTCCAGTTCTCCATGAAAAAGTGGTGTAGATCGTTGGGCAACATTGTATTACTGTGGAGATTGCATTATTAGGCGCAGTGATCACAGTATTTTCACAACTTGGTCAGGTGACTTGCTTTCAGAATCCTATTAATTATACTTCTGACTTGTAAAACCCATTTCATTTTTGAGCAATGAATCCAAGAGCCTTGCATGCATCACTAGATACATACAACTCTTGCAAGTCCTTTGTACATATTGGGTGGATTGGGCCTACTACATATTTTTCACATCAAAATTTGATCAACCCCCGCCCTCCAAGTCAGTCTCTATGATGAAGATACGCCAAATGAGTTCCAAGGGATCATCAAAATTAGAAAATATGATCACAAAAGTATATCCCACTCCCACAAGTTGTCAACAATGTTCTATTTACATATAACTTGAGATGGCCCAGAGTGTTCAATATGCTTTCAAAGGGCTTGGCAAAAGCGGAGGTTACAAGCATATATATGAGAAGAATAAAAAAAAAGATAGTTACCGGTGTAATAATGTACATTTAAACCTATAAAGATAAAAAACTCATGCAAACATATACCCAAATATTTGGGTTAAGTTGAAGCAGGGTATACTGCTCTGTCCAATTGTGAAATTGGATTGGAATTATTATTTCACCTTCATGATTGTAGTATCATTAATCTTACATTTCAGATTCATAGGTCCAAAGTGAAGCATTTCCATTTCATGAGGGCTGAAAATGACCCAAAAAATGCAACCCAATCCAATCCAGCATTGTTGCTATGGGTGAAGGAAGTGATGTTCCTTTCCCTCATATGACAATCTGAATCCTGATCGCATATTCCTCAACTTTTTTTTCCCTGGTTGATTTCTACTTTATCTCCTTAAAACTGCTTTATGTTTCTAATTCTAAAACACAGCCAATTTTTGTAAGATAAAGAGACTCACAATTGTTACTCATGATGCTATACATAGCTTTCCCTAATCCCAGCACTCTATGTAGAACTGAATGAAGATGTGTATGCCACAATTGTTGATCAACACCTAAATCAGTTGCTTTTTTGGGCACCACTCCGTCGGATCTTTTTTTCATTATGATTGAAAAAGTGGGTTGGTTCCCTGCAGAACTCTGTGACACTTTGTCCAGAGAAACAACTCATTACTCAGAGAATAACTTGGATCTTTCTGAAGAAACAGAAATCAAAACCAGTTGCCTCTTTTTCAAGTATCTAGCAGCCAGAGATCATCTTGCTCAATAGAAAAATTGGCATGTGTATGCTATATTACATGTTGGAAATCGTCCCCTCATGGGTGAGATCTGGTGAGATGTTGTGAAACTTTCTTTATGTTTCATATATTATATTTTGTATTTATTTATGATTGTTTTTGAAGTCAGTTGGTACTACATATTAAATAGTGCAGTGGTTGAGCGCGGGTCGCGTGTACTGCGTTCGTTGTGTGTTGCTTATGTCAGCAGTTGGGCTGGAGTACATACTCAGCTTCACTGAGTTGATTGCTGAGCTTGTTGACCGACTCTCTTCTGTTTCTTTACCACTTCAAATTTAAATATTTAAATATTTAAATAAATTCATATTTACTTACCTAAAGAACAACAGATAGTAGTCCCGTTTGTTCTCGTTCAGTGTACTAACCAGGCGGAGAGTCAGTTCTCGGCCGACTATCGCATCACCACTCAAAACTATTCCTAACTAATCCGCACAACAGTACTACACTCACCTTCCAGTAACACAATCATCCACATTCCATCCATCTTCACTAGCATCCATCATCATCATTAGTCGCAGTTGAAACAATCCTCACCATGAATCCTCCCAACACCACCGCACCGTCCATCCCAGACGATATCCGATTGAAATGCTCCTACTACGCGTCAGAGATCAAAACCCAAGTCAACTCACTCTTCCAGGAACAACACAAGTGGCTCGACGACCATCTCAATGAGATCAAGGAGACCTTGGATAAAGTCACCGAAAAGAAGGCTGGCACCCGGTACGCTTCTTCATGGATCTTAAGTACACACGCATGTAACTCATTCTTCATTCTTGTTTTCCTAGAGCTGTCATGGCTGGTATCATCAAAACGCCATCCCGAAAACGTACAAAACGAATCTCTAAGAACATTTCCAAGTCAGATCACGTTGGACTAGACGCATCAGGCAACTCGAGCTCAGTACTCCCGCTTTCTGAATTAAAACGCTCTCAACTGAACATGAACAGTCAAGAAGTCCAAGACATCATTAATCAGCAGCTAGAAAAAGAGCGAAAAGGTAGTTCCATTTCACATTCCCAGATAACTTGCAGTTGGCTTAAGATTGGCTTTCCGTGTTACACAGAAATCGAATTGCGGTTGCAGAAGGAACTATCATTACTCGATCACCAGTACGAATCTCCTGTGAAGAAAAACGCTGCTAGTTCAACTCTCATCTCGGCCGATATAGCCAAGCCGCATCCCCCTCCCTTTTGGAACCCGGTCGAGTCGCTCCTTTCCTCCAAAGTCACTTCAACCTCAAGTCTTTCCGGACCCATTAAGCACACCGATGAAAACATCTTCTCACTATCATCCTCTTCGAATAACAAAGCTAACCATTCAGAACCCCTGATCAAGTGTCTTGGTCCATATTCTCCGGGAGAATCGGAACTTGACCAAGATGGGCCAAGTCATGAGACTGACCCTGATGATGCTTTTGCTGCTGCTGGGCACGAATTGTCAGCTATTCAAGAAGGAGAGGAAGAGGATGATCACCATCTTGCGGAGCCACTGCCATCGTTGCCTAAATCCCTGGCCTCCAACCAATCGACCAAAGATATTTTGCCATCAATTCAACCAAAATCTCATCTTCGACAAGTCAATTCAGTTTCCACCGCACCATCTCCAGCTAAGCCTGCGACTCCCGCAACCGAGCCTACAACTACGTCAACTCTTCCCAATCGTCAACCTACCACTCCACTCCCTAAACCCCAGTCTCCTCATCGCCAGCATGTAACAACACACGTCGAGAATCTTGATGCCCGTGTTGAAGACTCTCATCGACCAGCTTTGTCATCGGACTCACCGTCTGTCCCAGAAACAAACTCGGTTGATGCGGGTGGCTTCGATTCTGACCACGTCCCTCCCCGCGCACCACACTCTGACAAAGCTCCCGATATCAACAACTTGTCTGGTGACATATCTCAAGGAGCAACACCCAATGCTGTTGACGTGCCCACCTCAGAGAACCGTACCACCACAGTTCCATTGGACTCACATCGCCAAAATTCCACTGCCACGTCAACATTCAACAATGCCTCTTCAGACGTGGTCAACATTCGTCTTACTCCAGAGCATCCAGCCATTGACTCGCCCGAACAAACTACATCCTTACCTTCTAACTTAGATCAAGGCCAAGGAAATGGCTTGGAAAGAACTGAAGTCCTAACTAGCTCCACCGCTACCACCTCTATCCCCACAACCACACCTACGATTAAACAAGAATTTGATCAAAACGCTCAGCAACCATCACTCCAGGAGGCGCCTCATAGCTTGATACCGAAACAATCGCATGTTGATACAGTGGTAGAGATACCGTTAAGCGACAATCCTTCAAGCCTTCGAAATAATTTGTATGCCTCGATTGGATCTTCGCACTCAGACAAACAGGTGGATCACACGACTCGCACCCCTGGGGAACCTACCACTTCCAACTTGTTTACCCCTGGGAACCCACGCGCAGCCGTTCTTCAATCGCCGCACAGCCAGTGGTCTAGTAAGCCCAGCGGTGCCATGTGGACTCAGCATAAACCTTACAAGACCCCTGCAACGATTTCTAACTTGGGAGCAGCCAGTCAGGTGGACAGAACCGACAGGATTAAAGGTACCCTCTCTGGGTCACCATTCGAGGATTACTCCAAGCCCCTTAATCTTTTATCAAATCTGCAATCAACTGTGGTCCAGCAGAGTCTAGTATCTAGTACCCCGTTAGCATCCTCACTAACACAACCCATTCCGATAACAAACTCACAAACACAACATCCTCGACAATCGGGATTAAAGCGCACGTCTACAGATGCCGGATTCAATCACACCTCTGATGCTCATGATGCTAAGATGAGCCGATCTCACACTCCTGGAATGATGCATATCAGACAATCAACAGCTGGTGGTACCGCGCGGAAGGGCATGGAAGACCTCAAGAGTAGGCTGTCCAAAATCCAACGAGAAAGCGCGATGCATGAACGAGTGCACCATCATCCTTCCAGCTCAAATGTTGATGCACCCCTCGGCGTGATACCACGGACATCACTTGTCACTCACACCAGCGCACCCTCCTTCTCTAAGGCTACACCAACCTTAAATTCATCAGCATCGGCTGTTTCCACTACAAAGACATTTCCCATCACCCACCCAGTGGCTGGTGAACAGCTCGACAGAGACAGGACTACTGAGATACCAAACACCTCACAACCCGTTCATATAGATTTCAGCATGCCCGTTGAGCTCTCAACTTCATTCAAGGTTCACAAAACGGTACAACCGTCGACCGAACCGATAAACCTCCCAAGACATGCCACCGCCGTTGACGCCTCGACCTCCTCCAAGATGTGTCACGAAGACTTGCGAGCTGAAAGCCGCGGTGCACATTCGTCAGAAGCAGAGACAAGAATTCCGCAGAAACGAACGAGCAGTAGTAGCTCAGTCAGCAGTATGGTGGCCGCTCATGAAGCTAAAACCAAAAACTTAGTTGCTCAAGTTCCCGTCGCTCCTCTGACCACCGTTGATCCAGGTAACGGCCTTTTATTATCCTCATCTGAAGTACCTTCTGTCCCTCCAACTACTAGAATAGAGAGTAAACATCTCGCGTTCTTGAAAGGAGCCATTGAAACCAGCACCTCCCCACCTCCATCAAAAGTGTTGGACAAGTCCCGCAGTCCACCTCCCAGTAATACTGATTGCCCTTCCAACCGTCCGGTCGAATCAGAACATAGCCATCCGGAAGCACACGCTGAGTCGGATAATGAAGAAGGTGAAGATTATCGATCGGTTGCCAGCAGCAAGCTTTCTGAGCCGAATGGGATGAACGATGAACATGAAAATGACAATGCATCCAGTCAAGGCGACGAAGATGACGAGAAACATTCGGAGAGTGAAGATGAAGCTAGCAATGATGACGATGTTTACGGAGAGCCCTCCGTGGAAATTGTCAGGTCCAAAGCCAATCAGATCTTCAATAATTCAGATCACGAGCAAGACACAAGGATTCAACAGGAACTTAACCAGGTCAGTTTTGGATGCTCACTTCGCCCATTAGTCAAATTGATTATATTTAGCCTATTGATTCAATCCATCCATATCTTTTGCCTATCAGAACGATCCTCGGCATGCTCTGCAATCGGACGTGGTCAAAACGCCCCGGAATGTTCCAGCAACACCCAGCTCTCCTATGTCGAACGGTCTCATGGGCGTCTTCAGAGCTGGCGCGGTGCTTGCGAGCTCCTGGACGGCAAGCAAAGCCAAGCCCGAAAGGCCAGAGCTGAAAAGCTTACAGCTTGCGGCTGCGGCTGCCAAAAAGGTTTGTAATCATTCTCACAAGTCACGCATTACAACATCGACCCACATTCTTTTGCTGTTTTTTTTTTCTGCCTCAATTGTATAGGAGCAAGACGATCGGGACCGGAAGGCAACCTTGAAAGAAGAAAGGCGGTTGCTAGCGGTGGAAAAAAGGCAGGCCGAAGAAAAAACTAAGGCTGAGAATGAGAAGAAGGCAAGGATGGCCGAAGTGGAGAAGAAGAAGCAGGAGCGTGAAGATGCAATGAAAGCCAGATCTACGTTCAAGGTCAAAGTCCCATCGAGTAATGCACCGGTCAGTTATTTATCTGCATCAAAAAAAAAAAAAAAACAGCTCGTTGGATCCACCCTAATCAACGATCTTTAAATCTTTCAATGCAACAGCCGGGAAGTCGGCAGGCCTCGATGACTGGCGACGCGGCGAAGAAGAGGAAAATGGAAAACGACTCACATCGGACTGTAGAGCCTAAGAAAACCAAAGCGCCACAGCCTGTGGAAGGTCATAGTAAGATTCCTTCAAGTGCCCAAAAAGCCCCCACGAGTTCGTACTTGCCTACCCGGACGGCTCCAACGGCGCCAGGATCGGCGATGAAGACTGCACCAGGGTCAGCAATCAAAGCGACGGGTTCGAAAAGCCAACAGGTTGGTGGTAGCTCGACGCATACGAAACAGGGTACACAAGCCAAGACCAATCTGCCGTCTCGCCCGGTCTCACAGCTATCCCAGCACAGTGGGTTCCCTAAGAGCGCCGCGACTCCGCAGCAGAATGCCAGCCAAAGCTCGCACAGCAATGCGAACAATGCGAGCAAGAACGCGCAGGCGAAAGGGAAGAAGAGAGAGGAGCAGAAGGTGGTGGAGGATGAGTACATCGAGCTCCCGGATATCGACTCGGAGTACTCGGACGACGACGAGTCGGAGCATGAGCGCAAGGAGGCTAAGCTGCCCGATTGGGCCCAAAGCCCCGCTTTAAGAGAAGCGTTGGCTAATCAGAGGAAGGTCAACCCTGACGACGTCTTCGGAGGCTCCATTCCGGCCCCCAGAATGGATGGTAAGCATTTTTCCCACACTTTCTTTCTTGCATGTTGGTTCCATGGTCGAGGATAACAAAAAAAAAAACCCCACCAAGGAGAAACGGTAGCTGATGTCGATGTTCGCGTGGCTATTTTTTGGTGTTACTGTAGAGATATTCAGAGGTCGGACGTCCAAGTTTCGGCATCGTACTTCGTCTGCTAATTGGACCGGTGCTGATCAGTTGACGGCGATGGAAGAGGCGGAATATGCCAAACGAATGGGCTACCACAACAAGAAACGAAGCGCGAAAAGATAAAAAACAAAAGACTCACCTCTCGCGCCTCTCTTTCTCCCCATCTACTTTTCCACGTTGATCCCCTCCCCTCCCCGTCCCTCTCCTTATTTTTTTATTTTTCTTTTGGCTGGTCACATCTTTTTTTTTTTATCACCATCCTATACATTATATACAAGTTTGTAATCCCTTCTTTTTTTATCAACGCTGTATCCGCAAGACTTGGTTTTCTCGTGGGAAACCTCCAAGCCTTACATATATCTACATATACAAACACACAGTTCACATCAATTCCAATCCACAACCACAATTTCATCACCATTACCAAATCTCCTGTTCTTTTTTTCTTTCTTCTCTTCCTTGATGTGCTTTTTTGTTCTTTTTTTGGCTTGTTGGCTTGGGGTGGTGGTTTTGCTACTTGGTTCAATTTAGAGTGTTTTCTTTTCTTTCATAGTTGTTACTACTTGGGTTTTCCTGTCGCATCTTGAGCAATACTAGATAGTGATGTGACTTGGATGACCAGATGATAATATTACTTGGATTACCAGATAATGATGTGACTGGGATTACCAGATAATAATGTTACTCTGCAGGCCAGAAAATATCCATTCATGTGGTATGTGTGCATGTGGTGTGTGTCCACTGGATGACTGAATTCAGCCCCGACTGGGAAAATGTTGCTTACAATATGCTAATCATCATTTGAGAAAGTAGCAGTTGTTGTAAGCTTTAACTGGAGGTGTATCATTGGAATGAATGGGAGGACTTCCTTCTCTTTATGTATAAAAATTGGTGGTCAATGTAGAATTGATTTCTGAAAGTTGACATTCATCTCCTCTTTTATCCCCTGCCTCAATGATTCTTCCCTCCCTATACAGTTGACCTACTGTTGCAAAATCAACACTGAAAGATCAACATATAGATATTTAGACTCTGCTGTAAAACCTAACCTGATCAAGGGGTGAACAGGATGATACTTTGGAGGGAGAAGGACAAGTCCCAGGATCAAGCAACAAGAGTTGCAAGTGAATCATCATCATAAGAGGTATAATAACTATTGATACAAATAGATTCAACAAAGAGGAAACTGCGAAGAAGGGAAAAAGTGAAGCTTGGAGTACCAGGGAGTCGAATCCTGTACCTCTCGCAATCGAGTCGTGACGATGCTAAGCGAGCGCTCTACCGATGAGCTAGAACCCCTGTTCGCAGATGTACATCCTTATAATTTCACTACTAAATTCCTGTAGAATGCGCCTCCCATGATGAGGCTTCCCTAGTCTTTCTCTCTTCTCTCAGCTCATGAAAATCAGAATCAATTGAAAGAAAATCCCGAGAGCATGGTCGTGTCTAGACAAGCCTGGCGCTTGGCACAACTCTGCAACGCATGATTGCTACCATCCAAAGCACTCCAGATACATAGGCATGGAGCGTGTTGTGTGTGGACGATGTAGTGGGAGGATGTCGAAAGGAAAATTACATATACACTGACATATGTATGTATGCGCGATGTCTTACGTACAAAGAAAAAAAATATGTAGAGTGGATGTAATTATGTTGATCTCGATAACCGTTTTCCTTTCTTCGATTTTTTTAGGTGTTTGATAAATTGAACATCAAGGAGAAGGATGAAAAATAAATAAAGGCTAGAAAACAGTGTACTGAATAAGACGAGTAAAGAAAAAAAAAAAAAGAAGATCAACTAAGGAAACAGGAGCATCCAAGGCATTATAGAAACGAAATTTCAAATAGAAACACTGTCGATGATTTCGATCAGATCGATCCAGTTGCGAGTTGAGCGTTCGGAGAACTGGCGTTCGTGGTCGACGAATTCTTTCCAGGCGAAGCGGATGAGGCTGGCGACTCTGAGAGTATGCACCATTTCCTGCCATAGGCACCAGCGGATGAAGACGCGCCTGCGGAGCTTGAATTCGATGCCCGCACGGTCCTGCTCGATCAGGTTCTTAAGCCGATCCACCTCGTCCTCCCAGCCGGGCCGCTGCGCCTCTCGCGCGGCTTCCATCTTGCGCTTGTTCAGCTCCGCCCGCGGCTTGAGCCGCTCGTCCACGTCGTCCCCGCTCAGCCGATCTATCCGCTCAAAGAGACTCACAAAGTTCGTGAATAGCTCCTTATGGGCTCGGATCTTCTCTTGCGTCGAGAGGCTCAGTCGGCCCGCGCGATGCTCCACGATCTCCGCGTGCTTGCCGATATGCTGGCCGAACAGTTCCGTCTCCTCTTCCGCCCGCTGGACCTCGTTGAGTGTCCATTCCGACTGCTCACTATTCAATGCCGCGCGCCCGCTATCGAGCGCCGACCCTATCGCGAATTGGATCTTGGTCAGGTCCGAGCTCTGCGCCTCATGCCTCCGCACCATCCGTTCCAGCCCATTACATATCCTCCCCCAATGCTCAATCATCAGCGGCAGGCGAGAGCGGAAGTTGGCCGAATGGTTGTCCAGGTCTTCCGGAATCGACATCTCTTGCGCCGGCGTCAGACGGGTGCTGACTGACTCTTCAACCAGGTTCACACGCGAGTGCGATCTCCAGGTGGCAAGGTCCGAAGGCTCGCTGAGAAAGGTCAGCAGGATCGAGTCCGTCGATAACACGGGATGGTTGACCAAAAAGTTCAAACATCTCTGTAGGCCCCGGCGCCGTCGTTCTAGGAACTGAGAATCGTCACCTGCTACAAGATGATGACCAGAAACTAGTGTCAAATTAAGTTGATTGGACAAACAAGTTGAGCCCGTCGTAATTTCAGAGCAGTCATTCAAGGTGAAATTAGTATTTCACGCAACGGGAAGGTGAAGAAATATCTGTCACGAATAAAGGGCATATGTAGGGGAGATAGAAAATGAAGGAGATGACGACTTACTAGCCAAGCGTTTGGGAGGTAAGATCGGAAGTAGCCTAAACGGATATCTTTTCAAGAGACATTCGTAGAGCCAAACGAAGTCGCTATATCTCCGTGGAACACTAGTACCTTTGCGTTCATGATCGACTGTATAGACGTTGTGTTTCAGAAGCCAGCCCTCCGGGGAGCTCAATCTGATGGACACTGAGTCCCGCTGCAAGGGGTTGAAGTGAGGCAAGAAATGCGAATTGGAGAACTGTGGATCAGGCTGGATCCGGCTGTTCAGACGGGGCTCAGATGTTCGCGGTGTGGCCGTCTCGGCCTGATCGATCAGGAATGGTAGGCTGGTCGAGATGGTGGAAGCTTCTGCAGATCGTGTCTTGGCGACTGAGGAAGGACTTGTACTCCAAGGATCTTCTGGTAATGCAGAGCGTTGGGCTTGTGTTCTGTTGTTGGTGTTAGTGATCGAGGTGCCAAGATCTAGTGTTGGGAGTGGGAAGGTGGATTTTCTGGAGATGATCGTCTGTACACATAATGCTTCATCCGTGAAAAAAAAAACGAATAGAAAAAGTGGAGAAAGATAAATAAACGTGATACAGTCCCTATTATTGTTAGCTCAATGACTTGTAGTTGCGATATCATGAGGACAGATGAATGTTTTTATTAACTTTGTAGGGTGGTGGATAGAATGATAGCTGAAAACGGATGTAATTTTACTTACGAGATTTCCCCTTTTGAGCAAAGGCCACAGCTGCTAATGCAATGCTAAATTCCTGCTTAGATACTCGGGACGAGCGACCACAGCTCACGCTGAGGATCTTTCAATCAAGGGCAACCCAAAAATATTGGATCACGTTAAACTATGATGTTTTTACAGAGTGATGAACAAGGCTAAAAGGAGTTGCTGACTTGTTCTATGGTACTAGCGCCTACTCCACTACTGGCCAGGACGCGATGGACGTTTGCGATTGAGGCAGTTCCATTTGAGGGATCGGTGGCATTGAAGGCCTGATGATAAATTAAGGGTAAAGCTGAGTCATCTAGGGTAGGATGGGGCTCAAGATCAGGGGCGGGTCTTTGAGGATCCCCGTGGGGGGCTTTACACATAAAATGAGACGCGTGTGACCCAACTGATATTTCCTTGCAATCGAGAATCTGGATCGAAACCCACGACAGAGTTAGAGCCAGGCAGGAGCTTGGGTGACCATGGATCGTTGACATAACCGTCGGAAGCAGACTGGGCGAGGAGGGTGGAGCTAGCGGTAGAAGCGGGAGTGGTGAAGAGTTCGCCCGTTGAATGACTTGATGGGAGACGAGGTGGAGATGATTCGAGAGTATTAAGAGGCGCAAGGGGGGCCGTCGTGGATTCTTCAGCTTCTAATGAAGGGATCCTGGAGTGTACCTGAGATGCATCAGAGGTCGCCATTGCCAAACCAGATAGGCATCAAGATCCGCACGAAGTACTTTAAATGTCTATCTTGACCTGGGAGAGACGAGATGGTCAATATACACAGATCTGCTGGTTCAAGGACTCAAAAGAGGAAATAGCTCACCGTAGTACTTATTTAAATGAATTTATGAGAAAACCAAGCTTGATTCCGGGACAACGTAGTGTCAATCGCTCACTCCGATATTTAATCGTTTGCTGTGGGTTGATCAAGAGTGTTGATGAGCTAGCTGATCATCATAAAAAGCAGAAGACTCACTCTGATATCCGATAGGATTACCAACAGGCCAACAGGTGTTCCCAAGTGTTCATTCTCGACATATTTCGGATTATTATTAAGGAGTAGAAGTGGACACTTTCTTGGCAAACTTTCTCTCTTTCATTCATCTCTTAAATACATATGACGCATGATCAGCATCGAGTGTCACGTGGATGTCACGGAAAGAAGCTGTCACAGGAATGTCCACCCTCATTCATTCCACTAAAAGGCACCACAAGCTAATTATCCAGTCAAGATATTCCACCATGACAACATCAACATCAACATCAACATCAACAGCCTGGAAGAAATGGTGCTCACTGCTCCTCATCTCGCTTTCTCTCTTAAACATTGGCGTCCCGGTCCATGCGGTGGACCACTCGAACAACTGGGCCGTCTTGGTTTGCACTTCCAGGTTTTGGTTAGTCCTCATTCTTGAGATCACAGATTCAGTCCCTAAACTCATGCTTTTCATCTGATTCAAACTTAAGGTTCAACTATCGAGTGCGTCCTGGACACCCACATCTTGAATGATCGCGTTGAATGACTATGTTTTAACTCGTCGTGTGAATTTAATCGATCTACCACACAGCACATTGCTAATACATTGGGAATGTAAGCTTAGACATCCATTCGAGGCAACACATCGAGTTACACTTTTGATGACCTCAATTTATAAACCGACTTGACAGGTATCGCTCCGTGAAACGCCTCGGGATTCCAGACTCAAACATCATTCTAATGTTAGCAGACGATATGGCTTGCAACCCTAGGAACATGTTTCCTGGAACAGTCTACAGTAATTCTGATAGGAAACTGGACCTGTACGGAGATGGGATAGAGGTGGACTATAGAGGAGAGGAGGTCTCGGTCGAAAATTTCATTCGGTTATTAACTGGTCAATATATTTTTTCTTATGGAAATATCTATGGACTATCTTTGTGTACTCAATCTGTCGCGTCTCTGGTTAACAGGGAGAGTGGCTGAAGGAACACCTCGATCGAAACGGTTGATGACGGATGAGAGGTCTAACATTTTTGTCTACATGACGGGTCACGGGGGAGACGAATTCCTGAAATTTCAAGACTCGGAAGAAATCAGTGCGTTCGATCTTGCAGATGCATTCCAGACCATGTGGGCTAAGAAGAGGTAAGCTTGATCCTGCTGGTATGTCCATCCGGTACTGCTGGCGCCTTAACCAAACATTCCACCTCGCTATCGTAACAGGTACAATGAACTGCTCTTCATGATCGATACTTGCCAAGCCAACACGATGACCACCAAGCTATACTCCCCTAACATCCTGGCCACCGGCTCATCAGCCAAGGGTGAAAATTCGTATTCCGTTAGTTTTTTTGTTTTATTTATTTACACATCATCACCCCTCCGAGGATTGAATTCTCCGTTGACCTCTTCGTGGTTTGTTGACCCGATCCTAGCATCATGCCGACTCTGATATTGGCGTGGCCGTTGTGGATCGATACAGTCATTTTGTCCTAAGCTATCTAGAAGCCATGAACAAAACCTCCACATCCACTCTGCAAGACTTTGTGAGTTACCTCCTTGTCAAACTCCATTGTTTTTCCTTATATGATCGTCATGATCACTTAACCGTATTTCTTTTTTTTTTTTTTGTCTCTTCTGCAGATTAACGCTTATTCCGGAGGAACTTTTCACTCGACCCCGGCTGCACGTACCGACCTAATGAGTCGATCAATGAGTCAAGTTCTCATGACGGACTTCTTTGGCGGTGTCAGTTCGGTGGAATTGGCTCCCTTACCAACCAACAGACCAGGGGACGCTGATGCACTTAAGCCTGAAGCTGTGTGGAAGCTAACGCCCTCTCAATGGGATTCAGTCAAGAAAACTGCAGACGATTCTTTTGCGGGATCTAGACATTTGATTAGAGATAACTGGCCTAAACTATCCGCCACCTTGCTTCTCAGCTTCGCCTTTTCCGCTCACCTTTGGGCTGCTTATTCTAATTAACCTATATTTTACACATCACTGCAAAGGATCCTAGTATTGCGCCAAATACGGCGGTGTCGTAATCCGCACTTTGTATTATTTTGCAGAGGTTTGACCAAGTATCCTTGTCGTTCGGGCCGACGTCAAACACTCACCCGTGTTCGTGCTTCTTTCATACCGGCAGGCTTTGGCGCAGCTCGCACGTTGCCTGGTTTCGTGACACGCCCTTCATAGCATAGCGCTTTGCAGAGTTTTTGACTGTTCGGCATGGCATCAAACACTCCCTCATGTCCATGTTCCCGTCAGACCGGCAGGCTTTGGCGCAGCGCGCACCTTGCCCGGTATCATAACACGCACTTGTGAAGATTGCATACCGTTTCGCTGAGTTTTGGCCATGTATCTTGGTCGTTCGGGAAGGCATCAAACACTCACTCACCTATGTCCTTGCTCCAGTAAGACCGGCAGGCTTCAGCGCAGCGCGCACAACACATGTTCATCATATTTAAATTTACGTAGTCTCAAGATTGTTGCGTCGTCCCCCGATCCTTTTTCACCTGAGTATGACATGAGCGAAAATATTTAGGAAAAGTACTCGCCGGGACAGACCTAGATCTTCCCCACAGTTAACGTAATTTCCTCTCGCAGGAATCGGCCACGCGTTTGATTTCCTATCAGGACCTAAACTTGAGCCTTTCTTGGGGGAGGACTGCCTTTCTTGGGGGAGGACTATCTAATGTTCGAGCAATTCCGTAGCGGTTTGTGTACATACAGTAATGCTTGGCCCCTGCCGGCACACCGGCGGGAAGCCAAAAAAGAAACAAGTTGCGCGGTCGCCGGTAGTACGTGTAGGACCGACCGCCTCAGAGGAAATGCAAGTCTGTCCTCCCGGTCGCGGCTCGTCTGGACTCCCGACCGTAACATGTCTTGTGAAGTTATGGTGACTGATCTGGTGAATTCAGACGTAATTCTCTTGATCTTGAACCGGCTCCATCAAGTATGGTACCCGGTATGCACCAGCATGGGTGGATTTAGCTGTATCATCTTAAGAGGGATTTTTCAGTTTTGCTTATCCTATGTAACAAGAACCTCTCTGCCTCATCCACCTTCTGGTTTAGTACTTATGCACGTCCTGCCAGTTCCCTGCATTCATCCCCATCGGAATTTGCTACATAATTAGAATAGCACAGTAGATAATTATACCACCTGGTCCTTGATCATCATGAACTACCTTCCTGCCTACTTACTTGTTTGCATCACATGGATCCTGAGCCATGCCACTGAGATAGGCTGCACCATTTATCAACAGTGTCCAGACTGCTATGGCTCAATATTATCAGTACCCTTCGAGTATTTGTGTGGTGCACCGTTGCAGTGCAAGCATGGAGTTCCCAAGGGCAGCGAGCAGTGCTCGGAAAGTAAAATCGGCCAGCATCAAACCTGTGAAGCGGGATGTGGATGGAGACAAGACCATTATGATAAACGCTGTGAGGATCGAGACCACTGCCAAGATCCCTGCAAGTGTCCGGGCCTTGTCGCACCCTGGTAGAACCAGTTTTGTTCCTAAGACCTTCTGGACCCACTTCCTTCCAGCTCTATCATGATGAATGAATGAATACCTTGCATCGGTTATTTCGGCTAGAAAGCTAAACCAGAAAAAACGGAAAAGGTTAGAATTATCGACTGTTGCGGTGTAATCTCAAGCTTCTCTTCCCTTTTCAGCTGAGATCCTTAATTATGCTGAACTAGCTCCCTCTGTTATCATCACATTCCATCACTTCTTCTTCTCTTTATATATATCTATTGGGCTATCACAACTCAGTCATTCAAGGTAAAGCTACAATTTATTCCACTTCATTATGGCACTCAAAATGCATACATGTGTTGCTCAGCATTATGCTTTCCCGTTAACCATACTACCTCATGCCACAATTTTGTAGAATCTATTTCTCCATCATATCAAAGCAGTAATAAATCACCCACAGCTGAGTTTTTTAATGGATTTTGAGGGATTTATTAGGCTGAGTAATGTTCCCAAATTTGTTTGGTGTTCAGTGAATCAGCATTCCAGCTGAGTGATTAAGATTTGGGGAAATATTTGCACAATGTTAAGAGATTGGACCAGGTATTTAAACAGGAGGACAGGAAGCTCTGGGGCTTGTGATGATGTAATTAGGGTGTACTTTAATGAACTCAAAACCTTTGGTTTTCCAACCGAGGTGGTTAGGACACGACTAAGTGGCTAACGACACGAGTGAGCAGAGGATGCAAACCTTTGGTTTTCCAACCGAGGTGGTTAGGACACAACTAAGTGGCTAACGACACAAGTGAGCAGAGGATGCAAACCTGAGCACGGCACGGAAAGAGATTGAGGCGAGTGAGTGACAAATGAGAAATCAAACAATCGGATCAATGAATTTCTAACCTTTGGTTTTCCAACCGAGGTGGTTAGGACACGACTAAGTGGCTAACGACATGAGTGAGCAGAGGATGCGAACCTAAAGAAAAACAAGAGGATGAAAGGAAATGAGACGAGACTGATGAATGGAAATGGATGAGAAATACAGACCTGAGCACGGCACAGAAAGAGATTGAGGCGAGTGAGTGACAAATGAGAAATCAAACAATCGGATGAAGAAAGGAAATACAATGATGAAGCATTGATAGACTATATACATCCGATGGTTTGAGATTAGGTTTCGACATTTGATCATCTCACACGGCTACTTCTCTACATGCCGCAGCAAGGTGAAAATGTACCCTGAACTAAGTTCAACACCCCCCCACATTTTCAACCCGTCAAGTTAATGCCTTCAATACACTTGCTGTGTTTGACTCTGCTCAACAATTTGGTCAGAAGATCCGCAAGATTAGAGTGAGTTGAGATGTAGTGAGTGGAGACGTCATTTTTGGCCACGCGCTCGCGAATCCAGTGGAGGTGAACTCGCCAATGCTTAATGCGGTTGGCAAACAACGTATTCTTTGCGATATTGATAGCGGCTTGATTGTTGCACATAAGAGGGATAGGACCTTGATGAGGAATAGCTAGAGAGTTGAGGAGCAACCTTAGCCAGACGGCTTCTCGACCCCCTTCGTACAGACCCACGTATTCTGCTTCCAAGGTCAACAAAGAGATCGACGGATGCTTCTTGGCTTTCCATGATATAACGCTAGTACCCATCATGACAATGTACCCGAAGTAGGAATACGAATTAATTTTGTCGTTGGCGTAGTCCGCGTCGGTGTATATCTGTACTGGAGAGAGAGTGTTCCCGAGATTCAACCCTTAAGTTGGAGTGCCCGCTAGATAACGAAGTAAGTGAATGCACGCGTCCCAATGTGTCTTGCCGGGGTGTTTGAGGTATTGAGACAACTGTGACATTGCAAAGGATATGTCTGGTCTGGTCGACACGGCTAGATAGTTCAGAAGGCCTATAGCCCTGCGGTAATTGATCCCAAGCTTAAGAAAATCTTCTCTATCTGCTGGTGTTGCGGGTAGAAGCCTGGTATTTGGAACCAGAGGGGTTTTGACCGTTCGTGCCTTGACCATGTTGTATGACGAAAGAATCTTCTGAAGGTAAACCGGTTGAGAAAGATGCAGAGATCGCCCTACTGTGTCTATTTTCATTCCTAGTAAGTGTTTGAGTGGTCCCAGGTCCTCCATGAGATATTTAGCATTGATTAGCCTCTTGAAGCGGTTGACATCTTTGCTAACGATCACCATGTCGTCTACATAGACATGTACCCAGCATTGCCAATCGGGATTGTCAGATACAAAAAGATACGGATCAGCTGGAGATGAGGAGAATGATATGGACAAGAAGAAAGTCGAGAGCTCATGATGCCAAACGCGAGGTGCCTGCTTAAGTCCGTAAATTGATTTTAGCAAATGTAGACATTTTCCTTTTGGAACCAACAAGCCTGCAGGTGCCCGAAGATATATTGATTCATCGAGTTTACCGTTCAAGAAGGTGTTCTTCACATCCATCTGATGGATATCAAGACCATTGACCACTCCCATTGAAAGCAGAGCTCGGAGAGACGTTGGCCTGCCGGTGGGAGCATAAGTCTCAGCGTAATTGATTCCTTCAACTTGAAAGTTGCCGGCTGCACACAACCAAGCCTTGAATTTGGACAGACGACCATTTTGATCAAACTTTTTGCAAAAAATCCAAACAGTGTTGAGAAGCTCAAAGCCCGCCGGTATGTCAACTATCTCCCACACACCCAGACGTTCCATTGCTGAGAGTTCAGCTCCTATGGCTTTGGTCCAGCTTGCTGCGTCCGGATCCTTCATAGCTTTCGCGTAGGTTTTGGGAGCGTCAGTCGTTTGATCAAAAAATTGAACGCCAGCCATGAAACACTGGATGTGAAAGTCCATGTCGTTGTCAACAATGGCCAAGTGAGCACGACGCTTTGACTGGAGAATATTGCTCTCATCGATGTTAGACGAGATGTCTCGAGGAGCCTTTTGATGGATTGGCTGCAACACCATGTCATATCCTGGACGAGGAGGAATAGACGAGGAGGTGGATTGAGCTGGTTCTTTGGAGTTGTCGGGGAGTTCTTCAAAGCAAAGGTTACGTTCAAACTCGTTGTCATCATCAGTTGACTGGTGAGATTCCGCTGCAGGTGGAGGGGTTTATGGAGTTAGGGGTTCTTGCTCGTCAAACAATTCCACCAACGGGGGATTGAGTAGGCCAGCGGGATCAAACGTAGAGATTCCTGGATACAGAGACTCGTCAAATGTGATGTCGTGACTCAACTCTACACGTTCATCCTCTCTCAGGATGCGCCAGTTGTGCATCCCTAGCTGATAGCCTAACATTACTCCTTTTGTCGCAGTCTTTTCAAATTTTGTGCCCCTCTTACTTTTTGGAAGATTGACATAGGCTCAACAACCAAACGGCCAAAGACAGGCGTAGTCAAACTGCCGATGAAATCAAATCTCGTATGCTGATTTCCAATTCTTCTTACGAGTTGGGGTGACATTCTTGAGGAAGACGGCTGTTTCCACCGCATGCCCCCAGTACTTGAGGGGAAGACTTGCCTGATTGAGCATGGTCCTCGCTTTTTTGCTGGTTGTGCAATTGCCCCGTTCAGCTACTGGGTTTTGCTGAGGCGTGTATGGGGCAGTGATGTGAGGAGTAATGCCTTTGGACGCTAGAAATGACTTGAATTCTGTTGAATTAAACTCCCCTCCGCCATCCGTTGTAATGTTTTTGATTGGGCGAGAGTGCAAGTTGGTTACAAGGGCATGAAATTTTTCAAAACAGCTAAACGCTTTGGATTTCTTTTTTATAAGGTAAACAAATTTATAAGAGGAGTATAGGTCGGTGATCTTGAAATAGTATTCATATCCCTCAGAGGTGGGTGGATCAATACAACCGCTCAAGTTGAAGTGAACAGATTCAAGACAATGAGACGTTTCTGGGAGTGACAACTGATAAGGGAGTCGATGAGATTTAGAAATGGAACAAGCCTCACACAATAGTTCAAATTTTGGAAGATTGAACATCTTCTTTAGGGATTTGTTGCTTGGGTGTCCAGCGCGTCTGTGAAGCTTCTCTATGTCAGATTGAGTTTTTGACGAGAGTTTGACGGTGGTTGGTTCGGACTTGCCTTTGACTATTTCCAGCTTGATGAGAAACACGTCAGAGTCGGATAGCTTGACTTTGAATAATGGAGTCCCCTCGTTGACTAAGTTCACAGAGTTCGGACCAGTTCGAACCATGTCGCACCCATTGCGCCAAAGATGTCCCTGGGAAATAAGATTTCCAACCAATTGAGGAACATGAAGACATTCGAGTTTAATATTATCACCGGACTCCGTCTTGACGTAGACATAGCTTTTACCGGGAGAGACTGTGGTTTGACCATCGGCTAGTTTGATTTTGCACTTCGAGTCTGTCGAGTATGTAGTGAACGCACTCTTGTCGGCTATCATATGATGAGATGCTCCACTATTGAGGTAAGCGGTGTGAGAAGGGAGTTTTTCAGTTTGAGCCTGTCTCACACTGTGCCATGCTACACTATTCGCTGATGTTGGAGGTTCGTCTTTGGATGTTGAGGCCTTCTTTGCTTTAGCTCTCCCCTTCTCCCGGCGCTTGTTCATCTTGGCTTTCTGATTGGGGTAGAGTTCAAAACAGTGAGCCTTGATATGCGTCGCATCCGGATTGTGCCAAGTAGGGGTACATTTGGCTTCTGAAGATTTGGAGATGGCCTTCATCGCGTATTCCTCAGATTTGATTTGAATTGTTGTGTCATCACGGCTGCGGTTCTTGAGAGCGGTTGTTATTGAATCGATGGTTAGAGGTCTTTTTTGAATTAAGACTTCTCGAGTGTGAACTAGAGAGGCAGGGATTTTGTCAAGAATAGACTCGCAGAATAAATTTTCATGGATTCCAAAATCCGTAGGAATTCCAAACCGCAACCCAACAGCTCTAAGATTGCTGATGTGGAAAGTTATGTCGGTGATGAATTGATCGATGTCGGTGCCTTTGAATTTCATTGCAAGAAAGTCATTGTAGACTTTAGCTTGATTAGCTATTGCCCTGGATTGATAGTGACTTTTGAATTTCAACCACATGGCCCAAGGATCATCTTTGGTAGATTCAGTCGCAAATTTCTGGTAATTAACCATTCCCATATAATGTTGGAGTACACCGGAGGCTTTCATCTTCCGAATCTCAAATGATTTGGCCTTGGTAGCATCAGTTGGGACTGCTTCGGTCGTAGATATGAAAGAATACAATTCTCGTTGCTTCATATAGCCCTCGATCGAGATCTTCCACATAACCCAGTTGAGGTTAGTGAGGGTAGGAAGATTTGGATTCGAGTTTGAGTCGGTCATTTTTTTTTTATTATCGGCTTGGTTTGGTTACGTAGATGGCAGTTAAAGCACTTCTGGGCTCATAACCTAATGAACTCAAAACCTTTGGTTTTCCAACCGAGGTGGTTAGGACACGACTAAGTGGCTAACGACACGAGTGAGCAGAGGATGCGAACCTGAGCACAACACGGAAAGAGATTGAGGCGAGTGAGTGACAAATGAGAAATCAAACAATCGGATCAATGAATTTCTAACCTTTGGTTTTCCAACCGAGGTGGTTAGGACACGACTAAGTGGCTAACGACATGAGTGAGCAGAGGATGCGAACCTAAAGAAAAACAAGAGGATGAAAGGAAATGAGACAAGACTGATGAATGGAAATGGATGAGAAATACAGACCTGAGCACGGCACAGAAAGAGATTGAGGCGAGTGAGTGACAAATGAGAAATCAAACAATCGGATGAAGAAAGGAAATACAATGATGAAGCATTGATAGACTATATACATCCAATGGTTTGAGATTAGGTTTTGACATTTGATCATCTCACACGGCTACTTCTCTACATGCCGCAGCAAGGTGAAAATGTACCCTGAACTAAGTTCAACATACTTCAACTATACATAAAATGTTGAATACATAAAAACATAAAAACTTGAACATCAAAATTTGGCAGAGAGATGTCAACATGCATAAATCTTGTTTGACAGCTCCCAGCCAAATTTTGATGTCTATGTTTTTATGTTAGGCAAAATTTTATGTATAGTTGAACACCCTAAATACAGGGCTTACTCAGAGACTAGATAGTGTATTTCCATTTTCTTCTAAGCTTTATTTCTTTTCCTTATCACTTCTGTTTCCACTCCTCCAGGTCTGCTGCTCCTCCACCTCCTCATCCATCCCAGGGCACTGGCAGCCAATCATCCCCCTTGAAAAAGGTTCCCTTTGAGCTTTTTGTTTCACAAATGACCATCTTAATTTTATGAGGCCTAGTTCTTGTTGATCCATGTTGTCATTCTGGTGGGAGATCAATAAGAATGTTGGTTGAGTTTATCTCACTGGCATAGGTGTGTTATTGTAATTTGTGAACAGAGAGCATTGAGATGTTGGTGCCTTGACAAAAATTCTTTCATGACCAATGTGATTCCCTTGGGAATTGGGAGCCTCTACCAGTGAATATGGTTTTTGGCCATCTTTGTTGATACAAATCCTTGTGATACAAATGGTGTATTGTATTTGTTTCACCGTTGATACAACTAATATAGAGCGTTGGAAGTGAATAGATCTATACAAGCATATTATGACTATATGAGGTGAGATTAAAATAAGTAACAAATATAACTATTGAAGACCATGTAGGAAATATATGCAACATAACCTGTGGATGTATGTGGTGAGGACCCCGGAAACCCCCTATGGAGGTGGGTAATGTAAATGTATGAATTTTTTGGCAAAAACCCAAAATGATACTCATCAAATCTGTATGAATGCCCTTTTTTCATGAAGCTTACTCACCTGGGATGTATGAATTTATGATTAAATTTGACTTTTACCAAATTTATTCATCTTTTTTCCCTATTTTCCGTGAAAAAAACGCTTTGAGTTTCAGGACTGAGAAATTTGGGCCCCCGTCCCCAAATACCCCAAAGCCCCCCCCAGGGGAAATGATACTCATGAAACATGTATGAATGAGCTTGAAAAATGTATGAATTTTTCCAAAAACCTGGATTTTACATTAGGGGGTATCAAATATAGGCAAATCCACACTTACTTAATTGACTGGTTTTCAAAAATCCACCATTTTTCAAACCTGTTGGTTGCTCATCAAGAACCATTTTAGATGCAGTAATGAAGAAAAAGATTTTTGCATAATTGACTGGTTTCTAACTGTGGATTTGGTATATTTGATACCCCCTATTACCCACTTCTATAGGGGGTTTCCGGGGTCCTATGTAGTGTTTACTTGCGGGCTGACACTAGCTGTCTTCCACCTGTGTAAAAACATATTGAGCTACTCAATAGCCTGCATCAATCTCCCAAGCAGGCTATTGAATAGATAAGTACACAATACATAATTTCATGTTAACACATAATGTTATAGGAAAAAGACAAAAAAAAGTGTTCTGCATTTGACTCAAACCAGCTTCCTCAAACTACAGGCAAGCTGGTGTTGCTGCATGCCTGAAGAAACACCCAAGCAAAGGGGGCCCACTTTGGGTTCAACACCCTGTGTTGCCTGTAGTTTCACTTCAAAAGGTGCTTGTTGACTTGACCCTTAGGATAAATTGATTTATATCAGATTGTTCTTAATTGCAACTATATGACCTCTGGAATCTCAATGGTTGAAAATAACTCTCATTGTCTTTCCAGTTGTCAACATTGAGCCCTTTCTTGTTTTTCATCTATCTTGAGTTCTTCAGTTGTAGATTCTTAGGTTGTCTTTGGCAAGCTGTATAAGCATCTTGATAACATGATTTCCCACAGCATTTACAATTGGCTAGACGCAAAGCAACACATAGAACAGGCCCCCAAAAGCCCCAATTATACACACTCATGTAAATCCCGGCAAAAAAGCCTTTCAGATACGTACTTTTTGGCCAAAATTGTGCTTTAGATACTCATCACATGAGTATGTTTGCCAATAAAAATGTTGGAAAAATTTGTTTTTACAATAAAAATTCTCAAATTTATAGAATTATGTCTAGGCCAGATAATTGTTTTTCTGCAGATTTGCCCTAAGAGCAACCGCATCAGGGAGCAGATTTCTGCGGATTAGCAAGAATAAAAACAAGCCAGTTTAAGCTAATCCTGGCCTCCCCTTGCATTGGTACAAGATGAGCGATATAGGTATAGCCCAATGTTGATGAATTTGAGTGTTAATCCTGAGATTAGCGGGGTACAAATGTGTACCCCGCTAGCTCCAGAACTGATCCTGGAGCAAGTTTACTCCTTGCTAATCCCACCCGATGCCATTGGTCGGTGGGATTAGCATTGCTAATCCGCAGGAACTCGCTCCCCGATGCTGTTGCTCTAAGTACAATAAATCAGTACATGCTGGAGGACTTCCATCCTCTTCCATCTGCTTGCAATTCCAAATGTACACAGGCTCATTTTTTGAACCTTATTTCTTGGTGAAATTCATTGGCATGGACTAGGTTCCCACCACCAAAAAAAAAGGTTTGGAATCTGATTCAGGAAAGGTCAACTTTGAAAATTTCAAGCCAAGGGAAGTCCATTGTAAATAACCCTTTTGATGTCAGGTTCAACTGTGCTTCATCTGATTGTTGGAGAATGACTTGAAATTGAAATCCTGATTTGGATACAAGGAGTTTGTTATGAGGCAGTTGGAGGACAGCTGAATTGGACAGTATTTAAAAAATACCCTCTGTAAAAAAACAATATGGCTGAGATATCCAAAGAAATGAAATGTCCAGTCAGAGCAATGTGAGGGATCCGTTAACTGTGCGCCAAAATACACTTACTTACGTTCTTGGGGGTCTCCGAGTATGTCGCATCTCACTTTGATTGATGATCTTCTAACAACAAGGTTCTGCTGGATTCGGATTCGGACGTCAAGGATTTGGATTCAGATTTGGATTCGGTAGGGCACTCCGGTCACTTGGACTCGCGCTACCACCGCGGCCAGGATGGCGGGCCAAAAGAGTAGGATAGTCGCCCGTCGAGCTACGAGTACCAGGTGCATATAAGGTCATACCGGAGGAACGTTTGTCAAAAAACCCGTCTGTCGGACTTGCAACGGGGTTTGGTATGGCAAGTGCTCCTTGGAGAAGTAAGACGGAGATGAGGCTGGCGGTACTAGCTAGTAAGAGTTACATCTTGAAGCGCTGGTTTTTCGATTTGACTAAGATGCAAAAACCGTATGGAGATGAATCCTTGGATGAAGGGTTCAGTGATAAAAGTAGCAGAACTTTAGAAGTGACGGATGTCGATGGGCACGGAAGGGTTTATATGAAAGCAGCTTTGACTCCAGCATATTACATAGCAGCAGCAGCTTTAATGCACAACTGCCGGCTGGAAAGAACTATGTCCATGAATGAGCGTGCAACATCAGTCACAGCAGGTCACAGCCGCCATCACCCGTGATCATGACCTTGAGCACCTGTCCCACGGAGTCCCAGCCGTGATGATATGTATCTAATTTATGTATCTACTTTGTGTATCTACTTTATGTATCTATGTACTTTATATATAGAAGATAGCCTCTAGGGTGTCAACGTTGGGGAAAATCAGGAAGAAACAAAAAAAGTGATTAAATATTTCTTATATTTCTTATCATCATGTTCCCGCAACGGTTTCCGTTTTCCTTTTCCTCTATGTTATGCTTTCAATGTTCTTTCTACTTACAATGGATTTTACGTTGTATCCTCTCAATCAACTTCCTCCCCGCAACGGTTTCTATCACAATAACACACGGATCTCCAGATCCACTCTAGATGTTCATGTTTTTTCTTTGTCTCGAAATTCCCTCATGTGTTCATGAATATCTCTCCTCTTCTCTATGAAAGGCCTGCTCTTTTCAACCTTGTATATTTCCTCATGAGGTTTATTTTGTATTCTTTTTCTACTCACTAAATAACAATTCCTGTTTGCATCTGAAATTGCACCCTGCCCAAAAATAAAATTCGGAAAACCTGCTCCTTTCCCACGCCTAGGACGGCGGTTCTTTACACCACGGCTAAACAAATGGTTTATGGGAACCGTTTGGTAACGTTTTTAATACAAACGTTAAATCTTGATGTTCCCAAGGTCCACAAATCCATTGTCCCACAAGACCGAGTTTTTTTTCTGTGGGACAATGGTTTTAGATCCCCAATCTGACTGTGGGATTATCAACAAGCCAAAAAAAAAGAATGTGCTCTGAACAAACAAGCAAGAGCAAAATCCAACAGCGCTAAGTCGCTGGTTGGAAGGAGTTTTTTTAAAAAAAAAATGTTTACCGGGTTAAGCCACTGAGGTGATTTTCCCGTGAAAATTCGGGAAATCAAGGTTTCTCAGAAAAAAATGCCGGGCACAAGAAAGCGGTACAAGTCTCACAAACCGTGCCTCCTCATATCGCTCGGATAGTCGAGAGGTCAATGGAGGTAGTGTGATCCTGTGAGTCATTGAGAGCGCGGGTTTGCCTCCTTGTTTTACCCCGGCCTACCTCGGCCTGCCTGCAAAATCAACCGGTGGGCCACATTTTTTGCGTGCAAGAGTCAATTGGTTCAATTGAACCTTGATTGTTTTGCGTTTTTTTTTTTGGTTTTCATAACAGGTCTGTTATCGCTTGAGAAATTCTGCGCAAACTTCCGAAAAACGGTTTCTGCAGGGGCCCGGAGCCGACGTCTGCTGCTGATTGAATGGAAAACAACCGCAGGCGGTTATAAGACCCGCACGAAAACTTCTGTTTTTTGCTGTGGTGTACATGGGGGCCAAACAAATCCTGCAAGGTTTGTATTGGCCCCATTCATGCGCTGTAGCGGTCCGACGGCGACCAACGGTCCGGCGTTGGCCGCTTTCTTATATTGGGACAGGTGTCGTCACACCTGTCCGGGGGGGTTTTTTTTGGGTTTTTTTTTGTTGTACACACCTCGATGACGCCCGATTCATCAAGGTGTGTACAACCTTGATGGACCGGCCGTCATTGAGGTGGTACACACCTAAATGGACCGGCCGTCAGGTCCATTGAGGTGTGTATGTACCGCCTTGATGGACCGGCCGTCATCAAAGTGGTACACACCTTGATGGTACAACACCTCAATGGCCTGTCCATCAAGGTGTTGTACAGTGCCCTCCCCAATGTTTATGGCCCACTTCATTTGATTCCCAAAGCTCAACGCACAAGGTTGAAGTCAATAAGGGTTGGCAAAATTATAGAGAATGGTTTCAAAAGAATGAATATAAAAAAATCAAATCTGTCTTCATCACCTTCAAATTTATACTATTTTTTCCAGTAATCTCCCATTTTGATGAAGTTTTAATAGTTTTCCAAAAAAAAACAAAAACAAACAGAATGAGTAGAATGACATGTGAGAAAAATGATAATGAATGAAAGATGAAGAAAAAATGACTTTCAGGCCTTTTTAGATCAGCTTTGATTGGGTATTAATCAGTCCTGATTTGCACTGGAAGCAACAAAAGTATCCATTTCTGACGGTTTTGGCCACACACTCAAGGTTGGAAAGTTTTTGGTGTTCATTTTTTCATTTATTTTCATTTCTTTCACATGCCATACCACCCATTGTGATTTTAATTTATTTTTTTGGAAGATTATAATTAAAGATTTTTGAAACACTGTCAATTGATATGAAAAAACATGTAAATTTTTTGTTGATGCAAATAATTTTTATTTTGTGATAATCATTCTTTCAAAAGCATGCTCTATGATTTTGCCAACCCATCATGACTTCAAACTTATGTTGTGAGTATTGGGGATCAAATGAAGTTGGCCATAAACATCTGGTAGGGCACTGTACACACCTCGATGGAACTGACGGCCGGTCCATCGAGGTGTGTACCACCTCAATGACAACCGGTCCATTGAGGTGGTACGCCCCTTGATGAACCAGGCGTCATCAAGGAGTGCTCCTTGGCAGGTAAACTCTGCCTTCCAGGGAGTGCTCCTTGGCAGGTAAACTCTACCTGCCAGGGAGTGCTCCTCCGCAGGTAGTTAACACACTTCCAGGGAGTGCTCCTCGGAGTGCCCCTTGGCAGGTAGTTAACTAACTGCCGGGAAGTCCTCCTTGGCAGGTAGCAAACTACCTGCTGGGGAATCCTCCTTGGCAGGTAGCCAATTACCTGCCGGTGAATCTTCCTCAGCGGGTAGCAAACTACCTTCCAGGGAATCTTCCTTGGCAGTTAGCAAGCTACCTACCTGCCGGGCAGTCCTACCTGCCGGGCAGTCCTCCTTGACAGGCAGCAAGCTACCTAACTGCCAGGGATTCCTCCTCAAAAGGCAGCAAGCTACCTAACTGCCGGGGAGTCCTCCTCGACAGGTAGCAAGCTACCTACCTGCCAGGGAGTCCTCCTGGGCAGGCAGCTAAGATCATCTCCACCGGTGGAGGTAAACCGGGTAGCTATCCGGGTTTTAGCTACCCAAACCCAAAAATCACCACCCACCGGGGGTGCTGTCTGAGGCTCAAAATGCCTTGGTCACTTGCTTGGGAGGGATGGGGTCGCCCCATTCCGCAACTCCATCACTCCCGGTGAAACTCCGATCTCCCATGAAACCTCTGTGTTGTGCATGTGATTCACACACTACACATGTGATTCACACACTACAAATGTGATTTACACACTACACATGTGATTCACACACTACACATGTGATTCACACACTAAACTTGTGATTCACACACAACATACACAACACCAGCCCCAACCGTGCCCCATCATCCTCTACATGTCAATGAAAGGTGAGTTTAACTCTCCAGTTGGACTACTCCCGCTGGATGCTGCAGCAGCCATGGGAGCTGAATCGCTGCGTCCGGGAGGTATTTTTGACCTTTGCCTACCGGGTTTTACCTCCCGCGGTGGAGATGCTCTAACTGGCTGCTGGTGAGCCCTTTGCAGGTAGCTACCTGCCTGCTGAGGGACTCCTTGGCAGGTAGCTACAAGTCCTCAGCAGGTAGAGCAACCTGCCTGCCAAGGAGCGCTCCACGGCAGGTAGGTGCCTGCCTGAGGGCTCCACGGCAGGTAGGTGCCTGCCTGAGGGCTCCACGGCAGGTAGGTGCCTGCCTGAGGGCTCCACTGCAGGACCTGCCTGCCAAGGAGCCCTCCTCAGCAGGACCTGCCTGCTGGGGAGGAATCCTCAGCCAATAGCTACCTGCCTGGCAAAGACTCCTTGGCGGGCAGGTAGCTTACTATCAAGGAGTCCTCCACGGCAGGAAGGTTGCTATATGACTGGTAAGGTGGACTCCTTGGCAGGTAGCTACTGGCCTGTCAAAGAGGTCTGATGAGGTGAGGCAATCTGAGACAGCAAGATGAAAGATGATATCATTGCATGAGTAATGATGAAACACTGAAACAAAGCAAGAGAGAAAGAGAGAAAAAGAGAAGAGAAAATGGTGACACATACCTGAGACAGCAAGATGAAAGATGATGTGGAAGGATGAAGAAAAATAATCCTTCCACAAGTGAGAAGCTGTCTCAGGTATGCTCTACAGCTGGTGACATAGAGGTGAAATGTGTAGTGACAGGTAGAGAGCAGACAGAAAAGAGAAAAACAAAATGAGTGAACTCAACAACCCCCCTTGCTGCTACCTGGAAAGGAACAGAAAAAGAAAGAAAGAAAGAATCATAGAAAAGAAGAAAGATAAAAGAGAAAGAAAAAAATTGGAGAAGAAAGAGAAACAGGGACTGAGACACAAGAGGGGACAAGAAAAAAAATTTCAACCGGGCTCCAGACCAAACAAGAGACAATGTTTCTCCAAAAGAAAGCAGCCAAGAGGCTTGGTGAGCAGGTCAGCAAGCATACTTGCCATTGGGACATGGACAAGATCATTGTCGTTGCGCTGAACACACTCGCAAACAAAATGATAGCGCGCGTGGATGTGTTTGGTTTGGGTGTGATGTTCCGGATTCTTGGCAAGTTCTTTGGCACCTTTGTTATCTACATGAAGAGGTATGGCGGAGTTTGGGCAAAGGCACATTTTGGATAGGATGTGGCGGAGCCAGAGCCCCTCCTTGCACAATTTGGATAATGCTTTGTATTCCACTTCTGTGCTAGATAGGGAGACGGTAACTTGTTTTTGCAATTTCCATGATATAGTGCCATCCCCCACACAATATGTGTAGGTGGAAGTCGGCTTTTTATTGCCTCAATCCTCGGCCCAGTCCAAGTAGGAGGAGCCAGAGAGAACCATGTTGCCTCCAAGCCGGAGACATAAATCTTTGGTTGACACTAGATAGTTAAGAATTTGCATGGCGGCCAGCCAGTGAGCCTTGGACGGGTCCTGTAAATGTTGGGATAGCCTGTTGACGACAAAAGAGATTTCAGGGCGAGTGCACTGAGAGACCCACAGGAGGGAGCCAATGAGTTGATTGTATGGAACAGAGCTGGATTGTTCCAACGGTTGTTGCCGCCGGATACATTTAAAGTGGGAATTGGTGGGTTTTGAAATGTTGGTGTGTTGACCAACAAGGAATCAATCGGCTATCTTGTCAATGTAGTGAGATTGGTTAAGAAAAACGAGTTGCTGCTGGTCGTCACGGGTGATCTTGAGGGAAAGGAAGTGATGAAGTTCCTCATCCGCCCCAATCTTGAATCTCTGACCAAGAGAAGGAATGAGGGAATTGACAAATGGCATCTCGCCAATGGTGGCAAGATCGTCAAAATGAGTGGTGAGAGCACCAACAAACTTGTTGTTGAGAATTTTGAAGTAGAGGTTAGGATAATACTTCAAGTTGGAAAGACAGAGATTGAGGAGAGCCTTGTGTAGCTCAACATTCCACTGTTGAGGTGATTGTTTGAGACCTTAAATCAAACAATCCAGTTTGCCAACCCAATCAGGGTGCTGCAAATCGACAAAACCTGGGGGTTGTTCCATGAACACCTTGTGATCAAGGTGCCTGTTGAGAAATGCAGTGGTGAAGTCCACTTGTTGTCCCTTCCACCCGCGAGAGGCCATCAGAGTTAGTAAAAGCCTGAGGGTTTCCAACCTGAGCGTGGGGGAGAAAACTTCCTGATAGTCCAGGCCATGGACCTGGGAGTAACCCATTGCCACCAGACACGCTTTCAGTTTTTGAATAGATTGATCTGGCCGACGTTTGATCTTGAAGACCCACTTGGAATTGATGATTTTCCATTTTTTGGGACGGGGAACAAGTTTCCAAGTCTGCATGCCGAGAAGAGACACAAACTCGGAGTCCACAGCCTTGAGTCAGCAATGTTTGTTGGGTGAATTGAGGAGCTGCCGCCATGTCTTTGGCGTGTCCAGTCCATTGTCAGCCGTAGCCTGCTTTGACCACTGGCCGTTGTGGTAAGCCAACCCTGATTAAATAAAAGTTTTGAGGGGTTAATTGTGTGGAAAAAGGTACAGGTGGCCAAGGCTCAAGGGGGTTACAGGAATACATCAAGTACTCAGGCCCCAGACCAGGATCCAGCAAAACACAACACAATCACACACCAGTCACACAAAACAACCCAACCACAATTCAACCAATATTTCTGCTAGCCCCCTTTGAATATTTTCTCTTCATTTAAGCCCTCTTTTTCCTCTATAATTTTCCACATGTTCCATTGTATTCCATCAATCATAGTTCTGCCCCTTTCCTCTAGTATTTTCCACTATTATATTAATTCTATGATGTCATTATATTCCACCAACCACAACTAAGCCAGTTTTACTCATTTTCTACTCATTCCATTGTTCCATTTCCTTCCATGAACCACAAGTCAGCCATTTTTGGCTCCCCTAGTTGATTTATACTCTCATCTCCTCATTTCCTCAACCACATTTTGGCCATTCCTCTATTTCCCTCCCAAAAGATATATAAAGAGCCTGTTTCCTCCCTCCTCATTCCTCTCACCATCAGATTGTATACATCAGTACTCATCCCTGGTCACTACTCACTCAAGTAATATCATTAATTCTTACTATCAGCCTCCCTGGGTATATTACCTGGCTCTGCTAGAGGAGTTATTTACTTGCCACCTAAGACACAGTCTTACTATCAGCCTCCCTGGGTATAATTGGTTACCTGGCTCTGCTAGAAGATTAGTCACTCATCTTATTAAATAAATAAGTCTTACTATCAGCCTCCCTGGGTGCAATTGGGTACCTGGCTCTGCTAGAAGATCAGCATATCAACCATCATCTTAGACATATCTAAGCATCTTCACCAAGCCACACTATTCTTTAAGAGTCCATACTCTTATTCTTGTTCAACAAACTCTCCCAGCTATTACGAGAGGCAGCCCTTCAAGCACTCATCCCTCTCAAGCTCTATTCTACCATCAAGAGTAGTTCCACAAGTGGTGTCCCAACAGTGGCCTGAAGATCAACAGGTTTTAGTCACCAACTCACTACTTCAACTTACTCAATAAACTATACAACTCACCTTATAACATACACCATGTCACCAAGCAACAACAACAGAAGAAACTCCTTCCATGGTATGCCAAAAATCAACATGGCAGACCTAGAAATCCCTTCCTTTAAAAACTACAGAGATAACAAAAGTCCAGACTCTTCAGCATCTTCAATTCATCCTTTCAGTAACAGGGAATTCAACCAGCCCAACCCACCAAATACCCCAGAACCTGAACAGAAGAGCTTTCATCAGGATTATCAGAACTTTTATCAGCAACCTCCACCCCCAAATCCTACTACTCACTTCCTAGATCGTGTTATCCAACTTCCAGCCTACAATCCCACTCCTTTTGGTAGAAGAGTTATCAAGATCAAACCAACCAAGAAGGACCTATTCTTTGATGGCACCAACATGGATATTTTGGACTTTATTGCTGAACTGGAGAATGCCGCGGTCCAAGATGGAGCTCAAGCAGAGGATATAGCTACCCAAATTTCTTCCTTCATCAGAGATCAGAACCTGTTAAAAGAAATCAGAGACATGACTGGCAAGATCAATAATGATTGGGAACTCCTCAAATACCAGATGGTCCAAAGATGGGGAAAGATGATGCCCCTGATGAAGTACACTAGGGAAAGCCTGGACAACTTAATCTATAAGGCCAGGACAGAAGGAGGGATCAAGACCCTGAAGGTGTTTCAAGATTTCAGCACTAAGTTGGATACTATAGTCAACTATCTAGTTAGATGTAGACATATGGCTAGTGTGGAGGAAATTAGGCACTCAGTACTCAACTGTCTCACTCCAGAACTTCGCCTATCAGTCAACAAGGAATTAATCAGAGATAACCAAATGAACTTGGCCATTGATGGATCATATCTTCTTCCACCATATCAAGTTATCATCAAGTACATCCATAAGGAGCTCAAAACTCTCTCAATTCTACAGATGGAAGAGGAAGCCTTCAGCAAGGAAGTTCAGGAGAAGAATGTTAGCCAGAGGTCAGCTGTAAACAAAGCTCCTAGTCCGGAAAAGGCTATTGAAGAAATCACCAAGACCCTGGCCAGTTGGAATGTCCAGAAGAAACCTTCCACTTTCTATCAATCCAGCCATGTTCCCTATACCCCAGCCCAAAACACCAGACCCCCAGAATCCTTTTTCTGTCATTACTGTCACCTAAAAGGACATTCAACAGGAAGGTGTAATTTGGCCAACCATGATGAAATTGAAGGCTTGATCAAGAGGGAAGGAGGACAAATAAAACTACCTGATGGAAGTGTTGTTCCCTTTGAAAGAAGTAGACCCTTTAAAACTGCGGTGGATCAATATTATGCCAAATCTAGTCAGCCAGGAATAATCAAAATACCCCCTGGATCAGAACTGAAGAAAGAAGAAAAGGTTCCTGAAGCACAGACCTCATTTGGAAAGCTGGAGGAATTAGAATTTGAGGACTCCACCAACTATGAGAGTGACGCCGCAAAAAGGACTAGGAAAGGGGAAGAGAAGGAGGAGTCAGAGAAGTCTGGAGGAAGGAACTCACCCTACAAGAGGGTCAGGAAGGAGAATGATCAAGTAATGGATGTGGACGATGAAGCTGAAAGAATTATGGAAATTGCCAGAAAGAATTATCCTGAACCCACCAACACAGCACCTGAGGATCCATCCAAAAAGGTCCAGTTTAAGGATAGTGAAGAAGTCATCAAAAATCCCAAGGAAAAGGCCCCCAAGAAGACCATGTTGGAAAGGCCCCTAGCTAAGGAATTCCCAGACACAGAAGAAAAAGTGGTCAACAGAATGCTCATGGATGGAAGAATTGAACTCACTTATGGGGAAGTTTTTGCCATCTCTCATGGAGCTGTAGAAGTATTCAAGAAGAGGACCAATCCCAGGAGAATCCCAATAAACTCTACTGAAATGGACATGGGTAAATCAGTGAATACAGCAGGAGCCAACTCAGATTCAGAAGATGAGGAGGAAGAGAACAGCAAGACTCACCCAGCTCACTATGCCTGCCCTCTTGGATACATCAACATCAACATCAGCGGGAAACAATTAAAAGCCCTCCTGGATAATGGATCTATGGTAAATGTCCTATCAAGAGGATTAGCTTGTGGAATGGGGCTCATAGTAACAGAAAAGAGGATGAACCTGAAAGGGATAGGAGGCCACAAGAATGAAATTATAGGGATTGCAGAGAATGTACCAGTCAAAGTTGGTTCCATCACCAAACCAGTCCACTTCTGGATTTCTTCTGGGGATGTTCAGCCAATACTAGGAAAGCCTTTTCTAGTTTCAGCCTCAGCCACCATCAAGTTCCAAAAAGAAGGGGCAGAATCTCTATCAATCAAGGACAAGGACAGAACTTATTTAGTACCCATTCTAATCCCTAAAAATCAAAAATGGGAAACCACCTTTCCAGTAAACAGTTCTTCAACCTCTAGTCATTTTTTGGCTTCTGGCACCTTCCGGAAGTAGAAAAATGGAGGGTGCCTAATAATCAACCTTGGGACTGGCAGGTCAATGCTGCAAAATATAAATCAACTACCAAAAAAATTAGACCAGTAAATGAACCAATGCCTCAAAATCTGAACCCACCTTTATGTACACCTCCCCTTTCAAGAGATCCATATAGAACTCCCTTAACTCCTTTCCCTCCTGAATTCATTCCCACTCCAAAAATAACTGAAGAAAGGCTCAAAGTAGTGAACTTTGGCCCACCTGGTTGGCTATCAAAAGAAGAACTCAAGTTACTCAAACATGTTATCAAGCTCAGACAAGGAAGTTTGGCCTTCAGCGCTGAGGAAAGAGGACTTCTCAAACACACTTACGGAAAACCCTATATTATCCCAGTCATCAAACATGAACCATGGCAGCAGAGACCAATCCCTATTCCCGCGGCTATCAAATCTGACTTTATAGAGCTGGTGAGAGAAAGAATCAAAACTGGCTTATATGAGCAATCCTTTTCGTCCTACTCCAGTCCTGTGTTTTGTGTCAAAAAGCAAGATGGAAAACTCAGAGTGGTACATGACTTACAAAAATTAAACAAGGTCACCATTAAAGACTCAGGACTACCACCCAATCCTGAAGAACTCATTGAATCATTCACTGGAAGGGCCTGCTATGGGTTGGTGATATAATGGGAGGATATGATGAAAGGGAATTAGCCCAGGAATCAAGGCCTCTGACAACTTTTGAAACACCCTTGGGAAGATTCCAACTCACAAGATTACCTCAAGGGGCCACTAATTCAGTTGCTGTTTACCAAGCCCAGATGATGTGGATCCTCCAAGAAGAAATACCCAATAATGTAGGAATCTTTATAGATGATGGAGGAATTAAAGGTCCAGAATCTGACTACAATCAAGAAACCCTGAAAGAAAACCCAGGAATCAGAAGATTTATTTGGGAATATGCTGTCACCCTGGAAAGAATACTATTTAGAATTGAAGAAGCAGGACTCACCATATCCGGAAAGAAGTTTCCTGCTGTGTTCCAGCCTTGGACCTAGTAGGACATGTAGTCTGCAAAGAAGGAAGGAAAATTGCCAAAAAACAGCTCAACAAAGTTGTAAGCTGGCCAGAACCAGAGAACCCAACACATGTCAGAGGATTCCTAGGAGTATGTGTCTATGTTAGAATGTTCATCCCAGGATTATCAGAACTGGCCTTACCTCTTAGAAAATTAACTTACAAGGATGCAGACTGGGAATGGAGCCAGAAGTGTCAAGAGGCATTTGAGAAGCTGAAGAAGATTGTTGGATATGATATAACTCTCAAGAAGCTGGACTACAATGAAGGAGCAGGAGAAATCAAGTTAGCCGTGGATTCAAGCTATATAGCAGCAGGGGCAGTATTAACTCAAGAGGATAAAGGAAAGGACAGGCCAGTCTTGTATGAATCCATAGTCTTTTCCCCAACAGAATCCAAATATTCCCAGTCCAAGCTAGAACTTTGTGGGGTAGCCAGAATTCTCAAAAAGCTTCAAATATACCTCTGGGGCCAGCACTTCAAGTTATTAGTAGATGCCAAGAGTCTGATAGAAATGATCAATTCACCCAGTCTTCCAAATGCTCCAATGACTAGATGGGTAGCATTTATTCAACTGTTTTCCTTTGAACTAATCCACGTACCTGGGAAGACCTTCACTATGCCTGATGGATTGTCCAGAAGACCCCCTGACCCAGAAGAAGAAGAAGCTGCGGACCTGGATGAAGATGAAAAGTGGATCCAGCCACACCCAGGATTTGGAATCAAACAGACCAACACTGCAAATTTGGGGGTGGATAAGAATGGCCAAAACCTATGGGAAGGCCTCCAGTACTACTTGGAAACACTCAACAGACCTAAACAATGCTCTGACAAAATGTGGAGAGATATTAAGCATAAATCAGCCACTTTCTTTATGTCTGATGGAAAACTGAAGAGAAGATGCAAGCCCTTTCCACAGATAGTAGTCATTTGTCCAGAACTCCAAAAAGCCATTCTGAAAGCACTTCATGAAGAAATGGGCCACAGAGGGATGGATGAAACTTACAGAAGAACCAAACTACGATTCTGGTGGCCAAATATGAGGAGAATAGTTAAAAAATGGGTCCAATCCTGTCTTCCATGCCAACAAAGAAGTTCAGCAAAGCATGGAGAAATCAAATTAGCAACTGGAGCTCCAACAATCTTTGGAAGAGTCAGCATGGACACAATACACATCAAGGCAGGGAAGTGGAAATACCTTGTGGTGGCACGGGATGACCTTTCCGGATGGGTGGAGGCAGTTGGGATGGAAAAGATTAAGGCAGCAAGAGTGGCAGACTGGTTCCTGGAAAACTGGATATATAAATATGGATTACCCCTGAACGTGGTGGTGGATGGAGGCCCAGAATTTGGACAAGAACTACAACAAGCACTAACCAAAGCTGGAACCAAAGTGAAAGTGACAACACCTTACTACCCTGAAGCTAACGGAATGATAGAAAGGGGCCATCAGACCACTAAAGGATGCTTTGGTCAAACTCTGTGAAAGGGATGGAAAGAAATGGCGTCACTACTTACCTTTGGTCTTGTTTGCAGACAGAATTTCCACCAAAAGGACCACCGGTTACAGTCCTTATGAGCTTGTTTTTGGCCAATCAGCTATACTTCCTGTGGATCTGGAACTAGAAACTTATTTAGGGACAGACTGGTCAGAAGTGACTTCAACAGAAGAATTATTAGTGGCAAGGACCCTACAGATAGAAAAAAGAGAAGAAATCATTCAAGCTGCTTACAGGAAGATGAAGGGGTCTCGTGAAAAATCCTTGGAAGTTCAAAATAGCAAGAAAACAGTCAGAAAACCATTGGTGCCAGGGAGTTTGGTCTTGGCCTATAATAAAAGTTTGGACTCTCAATGGGGTAAGCTGTTTGAGAACCGTTGGAATGGCCCTTATAGGATTCAAGAACAAGAAAAAGGAGGGTCTTATGTGCTTCAAGAGTTGGATGGAACCTCACTCAAAAGGAGGTTTGCTGCCTCTCAGGTTAAACCATACTTCTCAAGATCAGACTGAGTGGGGATTCATTTCAAGATTAGAGTGGGATTTTGGACAGAAAAATTCATACATTTTTGCTCCTTAAGAGAGACTTATTTTGGATTTTAAAACCATTCAATTATTCAGAGAAACTACTAATGCAAAAACACATCAAAAAACAAGAAAAATCAGTATAAAATCAAGAAATACATTATACAACCATCAAGAATACTATCAAAAAAAAAAAAAAAAAAAAAAAAGTGGGACTCACACTCTGGTGAATTCAACCTCCTCAGCGGTAGCCAAGCATCCACCAAATATATTCATAATCTGAGCATACACTTGCTTGCCAGCCAAGGCTCTGTACTCCTTACAGGCCCCAGTAGAAGAAAGTGGAAAAGAGCTCAAAGTATTAAAATAATCTATTAAAGCCTTCTTTACATAAAGTCTGGCTTCAACTACAGTAGATTCAAAAATAACCATGCCAGAGTCTTGGCTATTTCCATTGTCAACTATCAATCAGGAAAGGAATAAGAAAATTCAAATCAGCTCTAGGCACCTGGCATATAATACAAAAATAAAATTAATAAACTTTCTTTTAAAATCACTGACCTGGAGGCTCACGGCGCTCAGGAATGTCCGAAAGCAGGATTGGCGAAGGGGATTTATAGGCGCGCAGGTGGCCGTCTTCTACTTGAGGCTGGCCAGTTGCATATCGGATGTAGGACTGGAGCGCGAGGTCGGATACAGGCGGAATGGCAGGTAGTTGGCTTGGAGTCGGAAAGACTGGCGCCGGGAAAGGATGAGTCACAGGTGCGGCTGCGTAAGCCGGAGGGGCTCCTAGTTCGTTTAGAGCAGGGACCGGAATATCGGGCTCAATGTTGGGAGTGGGTTGGGTAGGAATAAGCCCAGGCGGGGCGGCTTGACGGATAGGAGGAGACGGAATTCCGGGAGTGGGAATGCGAGCGTCGCTGTTAACAGAAGAAGTACGAAGGCTAGGGTCGATAAGGTCGGTGGGCGCCACTTCATCGCTACTACCATCGAATATCTCAATGGGGTGGTCGGGGGCGCCCGACCCAATGCAATTAATGAAAGGAGCTTCATTGCTAGCAACGGGCGGTGAAGGCACACGAGGTGGCACACGTAAATAAAAGAAGCGGCCCCTGTATTCTACTGCGCCGTTGGACATGGATTGGTGGTTGTAAGGATGGGAAAAAGGGAACGGCATGCTTGAAACGGATCGAGATTCCGGAGACAGGCTCTTTATGCGGTCTCAAGTCCGCCATCAAGCAAGGCCGCCCCAAGTAATAACAAAGGGGGAGAGGCTCCTGCTCGCATTCATTGAGTAACGTCGATCGGCAAAGCACAGTCAAGAAAGATTAAATCAGTCTGAACCGGCTCGCGTTTGAAAGTATGTGTGATCGATCAACCACGCGCGCTCTCGTTGGGGATGCAGGCAGCACCATGAGCCTTTGAAGCAAAGAAAGAAAGCTGGGGGCGAGTAGATGGACGAACCACCACCAACACCGCTGCCTTGAACACCAACAAAGACTCATTAAGCATGTATGTACTCAAATAGTACTGGTCTAGAGTCGCACACCACTATCAAACAGACTTCATCAGAATCAGCGCTGGTAACAAATTCTACCACCCCAGCAAACCACATGCACCTATGCGCGCACGGAGCAAGCGCAAGAAAAACATACAGCCTTACAGATGCTCCTGCCGCTGATGTCTTGCGCACGTATAAGACATATGTAGACCAACTAGCATGAAGGTCACACACTTTTTTTTACAAAAACAAAACCAAGATTGTTCACAAGAACCAACACAACATCTGCAGGAAGTCTACTGCCACTAAGAAAGTTCCCAAGACAGCAACTGTAATCATAAAGCAAGCATAGAATAAACTCAGTTAAAACAGCATCAGGGAAACCAGCATGCATAAAAAAATTATTACAGAAAACAACAGATTGCTCAAAGTCTCAGAAGCTTGGGGTGAAATTAAATTTTCAAGTCTGAATCTCTAGAAGCCAGGCAGAAGAACAAGAAATTTGGGGGTGGTTCTCTGCCAATAGTCCATCAAGTCAGCCCCAAGCAGACTTATCCCAGACTAATTCTCTACACCACTCTTTGTCAGGAATGAACATTGTTTGCTCAGCATTTAAAAGAAAAAAAAAAAAAAAGAAAACTCATCATGGCCTCCAGAAACTAGAATCTCCCTTTCACTCTATAAATATTTCCTCTCCACAAATAACATTCACACAGAAACAGGGTTGGCTTCTTTTCTAGTTTGATGATGGGGACATCATCCAATTTGGGGGTGGATGTGGTAAGCCAACCCTGATTAAATAAAAGTTTTGAGGGGTTAATTGTGTGGAAAAAGGTACAGGTGGCCAAGGCTCAAGGGGGTTACAGGAATACATCAAGTACTCAGGCCCCAGACCAGGATCCAGCAAAACACAACACAATCACACACCAGTCACACAAACAACCCAACCACAATTCAACCAATATTTCTGCTAGCCCCCTTTGAATATTTTCTCTTCATTTAAGCCCTCTTTTTCCTCTATAATTTTCCACATGTTCCATTGTATTCCATCAATCATAGTTCTGCCCCTTTCCTCTAGTATTTTCCACTATTATATTAATTCTATGATGTCATTATATTCCACCAACCACAACTAAGCCAGTTTTACTCATTTTCTACTCATTCCATTGTTCCATTTCCTTCCATGAACCACAAGTCAGCCATTTTTGGCTCCCCTAGTTGATTTATACTCTCATCTCCTCATTTCCTCAACCACATTTTGGCCATTCCTCTATTCCCTCCCAAAAGATATATAAAGAGCCTGTTTCCTCCCTCCTCATTCCTCTCACCATCAGATTGTATACATCAGTACTCATCCCTGGTCACTACTCACTCAAGTAATATCATTAATTCTTACTATCAGCCTCCCTGGGTATATTACCTGGCTCTGCTAGAGGAGTTATTTACTTGCCACCTAAGACACAGTCTTACTATCAGCCTCCCTGGGTATAATTGGTTACCTGGCTCTGCTAGAAGATTAGTCACTCATCTTATTAAATAAATAAGTCTTACTATCAGCCTCCCTGGGTGCAATTGGGTACCTGGCTCTGCTAGAAGATCAGCATATCAACCATCATCTTAGACATATCTAAGCATCTTCACCAAGCCACACTATTCTTTAAGAGTCCATACTCTTATTCTTGTTCAACAAACTCTCCCAGCTATTACGAGAGGCAGCCCTTCAAGCACTCATCCCTCTCAAGCTCTATTCTACCATCAAGAGTAGTTCCACACCGTAACGGTCAGGGGCCCTCCTCTCCTGGCCGGAACACCGGCAAAGGGGAGAGGTAGGGGTCTGATCCGTACTTGGGCGAGCTGGTACCAAGTCAGAGCCAGAGGGCACAAGGGTAACTGAGACAGGCGGGAAAGGAGGGGTGGGACAGTGGTTGTAACGCTTCTTTGGGTCGCCCGGCGGTGGGGCTGTGGGTGAGATTGGTACAGGGGGAGATGGAGGCAGTGGTATCAACAAGGGAGGAGTTGCCAGCGGGGTTGGCACCCTTGTGGAGGGTGGAGCGGGAGGCGGGGAGATGTCAGCCTGCGGAGCATTTGCGGGCGCATGAATGGATGCGGAGAGACAACGGTCAAAGCGAGGTTGTAACGGTATGTCCAGCAGGGGAAGATCCATAGATGAGGGAGACAGAACGGTTGGGGAGGACGGGGGGCCCTCTTCACTTCCGGTGGGAGGGTTGTGTGTTGGTAGTTGCCATGAGTGAGGGGCCAAGGTAGCTCGACAGCTACAGGTGGAGGGTGATGGGTTAGCTGAGATCCATAGGGAAAGACGTTGTTGTTGAAGACAACGTCACGGGACTTGATTACTGACTTGTTTTCCAATTCCCAAAGGCAATAGCCATTGCCATCGGGGAGATAGAAAAGAAGAAGGGAAGCTCGACTTTGCAGGTCAAGCTTTTTCCTTGGCGCCTTGGGGACTTTGTATTACACAAGACATCCAAAAGGATGGAGATAGCAAAGATCCAAAGGTGGTTTAACGAGGATCAAAACAAGGGTTTTGAACCCTAGCGCAGTATTGCACGGAAAACTGTTGTAGGCAAAGAGGTGGTGACAGAGAGCGTCCGTCCAGAAGGATTTGGGAAGGTGGGAGGCCAAGAGGGCAGCTCTAACCGTGTTGCTGATTGTGCAATTGGTTTGCTGGGCCACTCCATTAAACTTGGGAGAGTGTGGGGGACCTGGTTTGTGTTTGATCCCCAATTGACTCAAATAAAGTTCAAACTCCTTTGACACATACTCGCCTCCATTGTTGGTACGGAGAAACTGGATATCATGACACCCATCTTTCTCAAAGAAGGCACGGAAGACTTTGAAGCAAGCAAAAACTTTGTGTTTATATTTCATTGGATAGATAGAAAGGGATTTAGAGCAATCATTGATAAAAGTAACAAAATATTTATATCCACAACAAAAAATTATGCAATCACCCCAGGGATATTTGAAATATTTTTGGGGGTGAATTTTAATATTTTTTTCCCAAAAAAATAAAAAAATTCTTTCCTTTCATTTCTTTCATTTCTTTCATTTCTTTCATTTCTTTCTTTTCTTTCTTTTCTTTCTTTTCTTTCTTTTCTTTCTTTTCTTTCTTTTCTTTCTTTTCTTTCTTTTCTTTCTTTTCTTTCTTTTTTCTTTTCTTTCTTTTCTTTTTCTTTCTTTTCTTTTCTTTTTTTCTTTCTTTTCTTTCTTTTCTTTCTTTTCTTTCTTTTTGAAAGTCAAAGTCAATTTTTTGGGGGCATGAGGAGGACAGATTTCCAGAATTTTGGATAGACAGTTTTGTTTCTCACAATACAATCTCTGAATTTTGAAAACCAAAAAAAAAAAAAAAAAAAAAACAGCTACAAACTCTGGGATGTAGGTGGTGATTACATTTTCAACGGTCACCACCAAAGCCTGCAGATTTTCTCAGTCCAAGCTGGGCTGCTGAATCATAAGTCCCACTCCCTGTGGCTGTGGTACCATGAAAAACATGGTGAACAAGCAGGAAGTTGAACTTTGATAAAGTTTTCCCTAAGGTACTGGTGGAACAACTTGGTTACGTAGGTGTATCTGCATTCAATCAAGGCTCACACTGTTAGGATTTCTGGCTTGAAGCTTGAGGGAAACTGAGAGGCTGATACATGGACTGGGGAAGGGGCCAGCTGCGCTGTTACCAGCATGCAGGCTGGCCTGCCAGCTGCACTGTTACCAGCATGCAGGCTGGCCTGCCAGCTGCACTGTTACCAGCATGCAGGCTGGCCTGCCAGCTGAGCTGTTACCAGCTCAGAATGCAGGTTGACCTGCCAGTTGAGCTGAAGAAAGAAAAGAAAGACAAGAAAGAAAAGAAAGAAAAGAAAGAAAAGAAAGAAAAGAAAGAAAAGAAAGAAAAGAAAGAAAAGAAAGAAAAGAAAGAAAAGAAAGAAAAGAAAGAAAAGAAAGAAAAAGAAAGAAAAAGAAAGAAAAGAAAGAAAAGAAAGAAAAGAAAGAAAAGAAAGAAAAGAAAGAAAAGAAAGAAAAGAAAGAAAAGAAAGAAAAGAAAGAAAAAAGAAAGAAAGAAAAGAAAAGAAAGAAAAGAAAGAAAAGAAAGAAAAGAAAGAAAAGAAAGAAAAGAAAGAAAAGAAAGAAAGAAAAGAAAAGAAAGAAAAGAAAGAAAAGAAAGAAAAGAAAGAAAAGAAAGAAAAGAAAGAAAAGAAAGAAAAGAAAGAAAAGAAAGAAAAGAAAGAAAAGAAAGAAAAGAAAGAAAAGAAAGAAAAGAAAGAAAAAAGAAAAGAAAGAAAAAAAGAAAAGAAAGAAAAGAAAGAAAAGAAAGAAAAGAAAAGATGTATTTTTTTTGTGAAAAAAAAAAAAAATTAAAATTCACCCCCAAAAATATTTCAAATATCCCTGGGGTGATTGCATAATTTTTTGTTGTGTATCCTTCATGGGATGTGAACTCCTAGGTGCAAACATCCAACTGAATGACTAGTCCCGGGGTCTGAGCTTGATAGGGTGAGGGAGCCTTGAAGGGGCGGAGAGTCATCTTTGTCTGTCTGAACGCAGACCGGGCATTGTTGAACGGCAATTTTTTTTCATTGAGCTGGGGGAGATGCCTTGAAGTTTGAGGAGCCTTTTGGGTGGCTTGAGGCCTAAATGAGAGAACTGGCAGTGATAGCCCAGAAGACTGTTGTCATCAGAGGGAAATGAAATGGAGGAAGAGGAAGGGGTTGAGCTCACAGGCTCAGACGGCAGATAGAAAAGATTTCCCCTGCGATAGCCTTGTCCAACTGGGTTGCCTGATATAGACACAGACGAAGTCAAGTAAAGATCACAGGAGTGTTTGGTGAACACTGCCGTGAGACCAACGTCACACAAACCAGCAACAGAGAGAAGTGGTTTGGCAAGAGAGGGAACAACGAGGGACGGGATGGTTTTGTCGATACCCAAGGGGAGCCAAGCCACACCCTTGTGAGAAGCCTCAATGACCAAGTGATCGGCCAAACAAACAGGCATGCTATTGGTCTTGAGATCCACAAGTGAAAGCGGGTTGGGAGTCATAGACATCAAACACCCTGAGTCCAAGTTGGCATCTCCAGATGGGATGGATGGTGTAGTCGAGGAAAGAGAGACAGTGTGGAACTACTCTTTTTAGGTAGAATAGAGCTTGAGTGGGAATAGGTGCTTGAAGGGCTGCCTCTTGGTTGTCTGGGAGAGTAAGGTAAAAAGAATATAAGAGTATGGACTCTTAAAGAATAAGGTGACATGGCTGATGAGGATGTTTAAGTATAGTTGGTAAAGGTTAATTGTATAATTGATGACTGTGTTTATCTTCCAGGTTTTAATCAGACTGGGGGCTGGGATATATATGATACTAATAATTTCTCCAGGTTACTGGGGCTATGATATGTGCTAATTGCTTTACAATGTGTGACCAGTGGTTTTCTGATAATGAAAAAAAATGAGCAGGGAAGACAAGCCTCTTATATAGGAAATATGGACAATTGGGGGAGTGGCCAAAATGTGGTTGTGTGAGGGATGAAACATATAGATGAAATGTGAAAAAGAAATGAGCATGGCTGACTTGTGGGTGATGGAAATAAATGGAAGGATGGAACAAGTGAAAAAGCTATATACAATGGCTGAGTTGTGGTCAAGGGGTTGAAACATGTAATATATGTGTTGTGGAATATTCCATGGGAGAGAGAACTATTTACAAGTTAAAATATTCATTGGAAGGGGGATGGTGTTTCATGTGTTGAAGTTGTGGTTGGGAAGGTCCTGTGAAACTTGTGTGATTTGATGGGTCTTGACCATAGCTTGTGAAACCCTTGTAATTGTTGAGTCCTGTTTGTTCAGTCCTTCTGGCTTTTTGATGAGGAAAGATTGGCTTACCACAACGACAGCTTGACCCGCAGTGACCTCAACAAGGGACCCGGAAAAATAGGAGTTGCCATTGTCTTCAGCCTGTGAGTCGCCAAGAGACACTGCCGAAACTCAATTAGCTTTGGTGACAGGGGTTGGTGCTGTGGTTTTTGAATCAGGAGGCTTCCTCCCTCCGGTTTGATTGGCTTTGTGGGCCGCAAGAACACCCACTACATTGCGGCAGCGGTTAAGATCATGGCTGTCAATGTCACAGAAGGTGCAATGGCAAGGATTGGGGTTGGACGGCTTGGGTTTGCCCTTGTCGGGCTGACCAGTCTTGGTAGCGGAAATAGATTGGAGAGAGAAACCGTCTTTGGCCCAAGTCCTTCAATGCAGATCTTTGGCTTGCGGGGCTTCAATCAGCTTGGACGGGTCCATGCAAGTCTTGTTGGCCATAGAAGAGACACACAGGAGCCAGTCAGACGGGAGAGAGGTCAGGATACAGGTGGCATAGATGTCTTCCGGGGTTAAGGGAGATTCTTGAGTAATAAGGGACTCAAGGCCATTGTAAGATTTTGCCATTTTGGTGAGATGAGACTCGAGGTCATTGCCATTCATCCTGGCGGAGGTAAGCTTCTGCAGCTAGTACATAAGGCCGCAAGTAGACAAATCTTGATGAGCACGCTTGAGGGCATCCCAGAGCGCGCAAGCTTTGTTCTTGAGGTGACGGATGTTGCAAATGTTGGCAGGATGAATGGTCTTGGCAATGGCTCCGACCACAGCCTTGTTGTCCCGTACCCACGTGGTTTGGGCCTGGACAACCTCCTCAGCAGTGGAGATGACATACCAAATGTCTGCTTTTTTGAAATGAACCTCCATGACCCAGCTCCAGTCTTGGTAGTTGGAGTCAGGACCAGGGGGTTTCAGTTGCTTGATTGTGCCAGTCTTCAAGGACGGATGAGCAGAGACTTCCTGGTCTTTAGGAAGCGGTACGTACGGTGGGTCTTTTAGTTTGCCCTTTGGGTCATTAGTCCCGGATGCGGACATGTTGTTGGTAGACAAGGATGGAAAAAGGGGTGGTGGTAGAAGGAAAGGTGATGGCGGCAAAGGCATGCAACGCCTGAAACAGCTTTAACAATAACCGTATGGATCCCCCACAAGTACGTGGTCAACTGTTGCTCTGATGAGTTTGCAAAGCTAGAGTGAACTGGTGCTCATAACCTGATGAGGTGAAGCAAGCTCAGACAGCAAGATGAAAGATGATGTGGAAGGATGATATCATTGCATGAGTAATAATGAAACACTGAAACGAAGCAAGAGAGAAAGAGAGAAAAAGAGAAGAGAAAATGGTGACACATACCTGAGACAGCAAGATGAAAGATGATGTGGAAGGATGAAGAAAAAGAATCCTTCCATGAGTGAGAAGCTGTCTCAGGTATCCTCTACAGCTGGTGACATAGAGGTGAAATGTGTAGTGACAGGTAGAGAGCAGACAGAAAAGAGAAAAACAAAATGAGTGAACTCAACAAGGACTCCTGGGCAGGTAGCTACCTGCCTGGCAAGAAGGACTCCCAGGTAGCACCTTCCTGGCAAGGAGGAATTGGCAGGAAGCTACCTGCGCAGCAAGGAGGAATGCTCAGCAGTCAACTACCTGCATGGCAAGGATGAGTCCGTTGAAAGTGGCTCCCCACTTTTCAAACAAACACAAATTTGAAAATCAATCATCCAAATTTATCCTATCCAACACAAATAAATTTCCTTTGAGCATCATGGTGAATTAATGAATGCTGCAGGACAATGAAAAAAATGGTGAACACTCACAAAACCCCAAAAATTATGTGCTAAACCAAACTAAAGTGTCAAGATATAATTTCACTTACATTTAATCTGCTACAGTTGCTCCAAAAAACAGATCAGAAGAATAGCCATTATTCATTCTTCCTCTCACTGTCAGAATATTAAATGTCAAAATCATACTTCAAGATTATGGTGTTTAGAGCCTAGGAAATGAAAATGTCTCATTGGAGGAATCCTCATCTCAATTTTGGCACACTAATCCAATTTCTGAACAGCCCATTATCATCAATTTGAATCATTCCAACAAGGCAACTCATTCAAGAAAGAAATATTGATCAATTATTGGGATCAATTAGACATCACTCTGTCAGACCATCCATGGAACATTTTTAAATCTTCCAGGGTGAACCTCATGGGTGGTTGCTGGCCATTCAGGAGGGCAGCCAATCTTTGCTTACCAACAGGGAAGTGTCCATTGTAGGCACAGGGAAATAATGCCAAATAATGATGGTGTGCGCTTTGTATGGCCCTGGAAACCAAAAAATTGTGTACTGAACATCATGAAATATCACACTCAGGACCTGTACACAGGCTGAATACAGGAAGTAGTGTTCTTATACAACACATCCATTGTACATTTAGTAGTGGTTGCACTGCACAAATCATACTGCCTGCACCAGAGAATTTTCCATGGAAAATTGAACCAGAAGCATCCATTGCATGCCACTGCATGCTCTGCTTACAATGGAAGCTTTTGGGAGACAATTTCCATTAAAAGCTTCCCATAAGACTTCACTGGGAACCTACGAGAGAAGCGCCCAGTGGATGCATGGATGCATTCTTTCACTGGGTGTTTTCCAACATAAGCACCCAGTGGATACACTTAGAATGTGTCCAATGTGTGCCTGTTGACCAAAGGTGTCAGTTGGATGCAGGCTGGTTTTTGGAAACAGAGTGGGAGAGAGAGCCTTAAAAGAAAACATAATTTTTCATCAGATTGCCATACATTTTGAACCCTTCAACATGAAAATGGGCATTTTGAAAAAGATATTTTAACTTGAATTCCTGTTGATTTCTTCCTCTTTTTGTGTTTTTCTTTGTTGGTCATCCTGAAATTCACAGGATCTTGGTGAGATGTTTTGAACAACAGATCTTGGTAAAGATGAATTGCCCAGTGATTTTTTTGTAAGATACGTAAACTTCTCAACAAGCTCTTTAAATAAAAAGTTAATATCCTCAATGCAACAGTGTGGTGACCTGTTTACCTGTTAACCATACTTCCTTGGTCAGAAGATAAATTTATCACCAAGACCTCTCATTGATCAGAAAATAAAATTCTCACCATGAGAGCTTAGGAAGAATTTATTCTTACCAAGATAACTTGATGAGAAGAATATCTTCTTTCTGAGCTGGCTTAGAAAGTAGATAACACAATCAGAAAAAGAGATCTGGGAGAAAGTTTGTTCCCCTTTCTTTTGCTTTTGCTTTTGCTTTTTTCTTTTTTGAAATCTTAATAAATAGAGTTTGATCTAGCACTTGAACTAAAAACATGTTAACCTGCATCTATCTGAAAATCAATTTAGCTGTTCCCTTTGGGATAATCAAACGCAACCCAAAATCAAGATTAGTTAACCCAAAAGATGGACTTCCCATATTGGGGGATCTAAAACTTATTCAAAACTTTGAGAGTTCACTGAAACTTGTATGGAGTAATTTTGCTATAAAATTTTCTTTCATTGTCACAACTTTTATCAATAAAGAGAAGCATAGAAGAGTGGCCTGCTGATGATTTAATTTGGTCATTCTTACTTTATCCAGGATTGAATGAATTGATTTTCAGCTTTCAGGAAGAAATATATATTTTTAACTCTTGCTTGAAGCTTAGATTGGTCTGAAATGAAGTGGAAAGCCCCTTTTGAAAGTCAGAAAAGGGAATAACTGATTTGACTTTTGAAATATTCCATTCACATATGTTGGATTAAGTTCCAAAAATCATTTATTGGTCTTTGATTTTTTTCAAAACTTTTACAGTGAAAGGAAAAAAATTCTTTAGCCAGAAAAATCAAGGCATAAAATTGATCAATTCAAAATTTCGCCCCCTTTGACTTTTAACTCCCCCAAGACCCCAAAATTGGGGGCTATGCCCTTGTGTAACATACAAGCCGGTGCCTCAAGAAACCGCTTTCCAAACATGGATAGGCTAAACAGCATACAGTTGCGCAAGGCATTTCACTGTAACACCTTGCCCGCAAAAGTGGGTGGTGAGATGCGGGCCAGATGTTTGGTGACTACTAGGGTCCAATCAACATGCCGACCATAGTTTTGAGCCTTTCAGACCCTGGGCAATACATACCTAATTCCTCTAAGCTCTCAGACCAGTGGTTCCAACTTTTTATTTTTTGGTTTCCAAAATTTTGGACACGCACTCTCAAACTGGCATATAAAGCCATAGCTATGTACTTAGATTGTTTGTGCCAATCTTGAGAGGCTTTGTAGGCACTTAAAATCAATTTTGGGGATCAGGGAGATGAGATAAGACTTGAAGAAAAGGCAGGAAAGCTATGTACATACATTAAAAATTCAAGGGAAAAGGTGAGCAACTGGTATATTTCTATGTAGTGAGCATGTCAATTCACATTGCTGCTTGACGAGGAATGCAACGGCGCAACTTGTATTTTTCCATCAATATGGTTGATTGGGGACCGTTATATCCCTGTCAATATGCTGAAAGCTGTCAATCAATTCGTTGGAAGTATTGTCTAATTGTTACTAAAGCGCAAGACTGTCGTACCCTTTCAAAAAGCGCCTCATGATTGTTGAACATTTTGCAATGGAAGTTCTCCTTGCAATAAGCTTGTTTGAAGTACGACCAAAACAGCTCCATCGGATTGAGCTCGCAGTGGAACTTAGGCAAAAATAGGCAGACGTGGCCTGCTTCTTCAATTGTAGCTTGAAGAAGTGCTCGTTCGTTCACAAAGTCTGACTGGAGCGACATGATTTTGGCCCAACAGCAGGAGTTATCAGTCTGGTCAGGGTTTTCTGGCGGGTCATTTGTTTCAGGTTCGTCGTGGAGTTGGTGAACAGACAAGCTTCAGAAGAACTCTGGCGGATTATTTCAAATCCGCAGCAAAATTTTGGAAAAACAAAAAAACCGGCCAACATTTCGGACATGGCCAAAACCTGTTACAGCGCAATGCCTTGCGCAACTGTATTCGCGCCGAGTGAAGCAAAAGGCCGCGGGAGTCGGGAGTCGGGTTGGAAGGAACTTTTCCGAGAGACAACTGTCTTGGCCAGCTGGAGACATGAATATGGATACATGCATCAATACATTTCAGCATGATTGATTGCCAGAGAATGGCTACACATAAGATAGATAAATTTTACTCCTTCTGACAGTGAGTCCCACGGCACGAGTTCTCTACGTAATGCTGATTTGACGCGTCCTCAGCCTGGCGAATCGGCCTGATCCAATGACGTTGGAAGGGTAAACGAGGAGCAGCTGGCAGTACATCATTTGAACGAGGCTGATGTAACCGTAAGGCAGCTACATGTCTGGGTTATTGGTGGAAGCAGATTGGAGATAGATCTGGTCCGGCTCGCATGGTCAGAATCAGATGGGGTCACGGAAATAATATACAATAACAGGCTCATGACGACCTGAGACTCTCGAGTTCGCTTTGGACCTTGCATTTGTTGGCGAACCGGGTAGGAGTTGCCTGCAACTTTAGGCAGGATGCATGAGTTGAAGTATGTATTATGTGGCTGGACAGAAAAAAGTGGGATAGCTTCAACTCGAGTGGAGTCGTGGCCCACCACCATCCAGAGGAGAAAAGTTGCAGAACTCGGGTCGAGCTGGCCCGTAAGTATTTCTTTGCATGTCATATATAGATTCTAAGTGAGTATAAAGTTGTTCTTTTTCTTTTCAGGGAGGGTGATTATTATGTACTTTTTATTTATTTATTTCATGCATCATGTACAGTTGATTGGTACAAGGGATGAAATGTGTACAAGCGCGTACATTGTACACATGCAATAATAAGTTATGAGTCCTTCACAAACGAGGAAAAAAAAAAAAAACAGACCTCAGTATAAGTTGATCAAGGAAAAGAAAGCGAGTCACAAATGGCGATATTGAGACGGAACTTGTTTTTTTACGCGGACCAGAGATGCACTTCCTGGTCCCAACTAGCCGTGGCCAGTACGCCAGGATGATAGAAGCTCCAAGCCAACCCGAACACGAACTCCTTGTGTGCGTTGTGCACGGCTATGTTGTGAGGTGTGGCGGCTGCGCTTGGAGGACGAGGATGTGGTGGTGGTAGTGGTAGTGTGAGATTCTCTTGAGAAGCGCTGAGTTGGGGTAGCATCCAGACGCGGGCAGTCATGTCGTAGCCGCAGCTAGCCAGGGTGGTAGCCGAGTGAGGGGACCAAGCGAGGTTGCGAATGGCGTACTGGTGACCCAGCAGAGTTTCCACACAGCAGCTATTAGGACGATGATGATGATGATGATGAGGGGTACTACTAGTATGAGGAGCGGCTTTCCGCAGATCGTGGATCTGGATGGTACGGTCGACCGAGGCGGTGGCGACGAGATGGGTGGCGTACTTGTTCCAGTCCAGCGCTAGCACCTCGTTCGTGTGACACGGTATCACCACACTTGGTACTCCCGCCGGGCCCCGCGTGTCCCACGTCTTCAAACTCCCGTCCGACGAACACGTCGCTAGTATATCCCCCGACGCCGGGGAGAACCGCGCTGAATACACACATGAATCGTGAGCTGGTATCGTCATGATGGAACCCGGTCTTGAAGGTGTCCACTAGAAAAAAAAAAAAAAAAAGCAAAGTTGTTGTTGAGTAGATCATGGTTTTTTTTTTTTTTTTTGGAAAGTTCTTGACTCAACTATTTTAACCAGATGATCCCACGAAGCCGACACGAACAGGTGTTTCTTCAAGTTATTCCAATCGACACAGAACACCTCTCGTTTGTGTTCGTTCCACGCCTGGACGGGGAGGTCCTGATAGGAGTAGTGGGACACGGGGATGTTCAACATCTTCGATATGATGATGATGATGATGATGATGATGATGATGTTAGGATATTATAGATTCACGTTGAGGACTATATCCCATAGTTTGATGGATCCATCACCGGATGCGGTGACGAGCTGGTTTTCGTGAATTTCGGACCAGGCGAGGTCGTACAAGCCATCCTGTGAGTCGAATCTTTGTATCATCATATCGAGTACTTTAGTGAGTATCTTTGATGATTTCCTTTATGTATCTTACATCTTTTCCGTTCTGAGTTCCCTCGTGGGATCGGCAAGTAAGATGTGAAGTCTCCCGTTCCCGATGAGGCCAAAGTTAGCTGAGGTAGCGACGGCCAGTTTATCCGAGTAGAATGGACTGTATGCGCATGAGTACCCAGCGAATCCAGGGGTGCTGGATCGTTGGATGAGCTTGGCCATGTGGAAGAGTGTTTGAAGTGAGTAGAATATTCTGGCATTGAGTTGAACTTGATGGTTGATTAGCTCAGCAAGCTGTGTTCTTTTAACTATGTTTTAGTCTTTTTCATTTTTTTATATTATTCACTACTAGAAATGGTATATTTATTTAAATATATATTTTTAAAAGAAACTACTTTATACAACAATACATCCAAGTCAGAATACGATGAATATTATTGAAACAGTAGCACTGAAGTATTGGGAAGGAACACTCTCTGACAAACTCATTAAACTCATAATAACTAAGCTCAACAGAAACAGAAATAGCCAACAATCTCAGATCTCATTCCTGTTACTCTGTCTACTCTGGTATGCCTCATCAGCACTCTCATCCAACACCGGCAAGGCCATCCTCACTCAGTTCCCCATGCCCGTCACACTCACCATCATCCAGTTCGCTTTCGTCGCCATCTGGTCCGCCCTCTGTCTTACACTTCGACACCATCTCCATGCCGTCTCCCCGAGAAACTACTACTACTACTACTCACTCATGCACTCCCTCGGCATCAGAATCCCCAGTCGATCTACTATCAGGGCCACCTGCATCATGAGCCTCTTCTCCATTGCAGGACACGTCTTCAGCTCCATGGCCATCTCCCGAGTACCCGTCAGCACGGTCCACACCATCAAGGTATGCAATCTCACACAGCTTGACATATTTAATAACTCAGCTGATTCAATACTCTTTAACTTTCATGCAGGCACTTTCTCCGCTCTTCACCGTCATCGCTTACGCTGGACTGTTCCGCGTCCGCTACGGACTGACCACCTACCTCTCGCTCCTGCCGCTCACCCTGGGCGTCATGCTGGCATGCTCGTTCGACATGCGCGCCAACGGCGTAGGCTTCCTGTGTGCACTCGGCTCCACCATCATCTTTGTCTCCCAGAATATATTCAGCAAGAAACTGCTGCCCAAGGAATCCTCCTCCTCCTCCTCCTCATCATCATCTTCTTCATCAAGCAAGTATCATCACAACAGCAAATCTAGCCACTCCTCCACCGGCTCAGCACAGATGGACAAATTGAACCTGCTCTTCTACTCATCAGCTATCGCCTTCCTCATGATGATCCCCATTTGGATCTACACGGACCTAGGATCCCTGTGGACCAGCGGAAGCACACCCCTCAAGGGAACCCTTACTCACCACCAACAGCAACATGCGCACCCCCCGATCCGACTGAGTACATACTTTTTGATCAACGGGACGGTGCACTTTGGGCAGTGCATTCTAGCCTTCTCGATCCTGTCCCGGACGTCGCCGGTGACGTACTCGATTGCGTCACTGATCAAGCGGATAGCGGTGATCTGTATCGCGATCGTCTGGTTCGGGCAGCAGGTCTCCCTGGTACAGGGCTTCGGCATGCTACTCACCTTCGGCGGGCTGTACGTATACAACCAGGCTAAGGCCGAGATCGACCAGGGCGAGAAGCGCCGCGGGATCCTCGAGCATCGCCAGCAGGTCCTCCTCCCCTCCTCCGCCGCTGACCTTGAGCCGCTCCCGGAAGAGGCCCCGGAGAAGTCCTCCCGACCCGTCTCCTTCCTGCACCATCACCACCATCACCATCCAGACCAGCACCAGCACCACCACTCTTCTCAAGTCATGTTTGACAACCCGTTCCGCAGAGAGTCGCTCCCCGCTTCCTCCGTCCAGCTCTCCTCCGCCAACAAGCCTGTGGCGCATCACCACCACCACCAACAACAACAACAACAGACCCCGCACACCTCTGCCCGGGCTACCAGCCACTCGGCCGCGTCCGGCACCTCCACCACCCGCCAGCGTGCCCCCAGCATCCCCACCCCCGCCCCTTTCATCCCCCCCGACCACCACCCGCTCCACCACCACCATCACCCTCTCACCCCGCTCCTCCCGCACACCCCCGCCCACCACCACTCTCATCACCACCACCACCATCAGCTCCCACCAGCTCCACCAGCTCCTCCTGCCCTGCCCCCCGCTTCCGCTTCCTCTTCCTCTTCTTCGGCACCCTCCAACCCCCGCGCCTCGCTCAAATCCTCGTCGCTCAAAGACTCGAGCTCCCTCCGCCCGATCGTTAATGTCCGCTAACCCACCTCACCCCTTCTTCCTCTGTTTTTTTGAATATCTATTTTTTTTTCTTTTATATGTATTGGCGCTCGTATGGGTTGCTCGTGGGCTCGGAGATCGACCGCTTGATATATATACATATATATATATGATATTTTTAACTAATGTGCGCCGCGACGATAGAGCGGCTAAGATAGCCATTACTATAGACTGAAGACCACCATCCCCATCCTCATCACGCACTCATATTCTCTTTTGCACATTCTCCCTTAATGCCTTGTTTCTCTCACGTCGTTGGGCTCCTCCTCCTTCTCCTGCCGCTCCGGCTGCTGCTCCGCGCCACGTATTGCTTCGTTCTTTCTCTCCATTGTCCCCCCTTGTCTTGGTTTTTTTTTTTTTTGGTGTGTCGGGGTGTGTGGCGTGTACAAGCAGGCGGTATATTATATGTATCCGGGGCATCCTCCTCCTCCTCCTCCTCCTCCTCCTCGCGCGTTCCCCAATGTTGGCAAATATTCGTGTGCTGTGTTCTTCTTCTCTTTTTTTTGCGTTTCTCTCTCTCTCTCTCTCTCTCTCTCTCGATGATGATGATGATGATGATGCGTTTTCCACTGTTGTTCTTTTTCTTTTCGAAGTTCATCTCAACACCAAAACAAACTAACAAACAACCCCTCCAAAAAAAACCCCCGTCAAAAACTTGATTTGCTGTTTTTTTTTTGGAGAGCATACATAATATAGAGCTTTTTTGTGCGTGTTTATGCAGCATGTTGTGGTTCGGGTTGTTTACCAGTGTAGATATATATATATATATACACTTTGCGTATCTGTTTTCATGACTAATTATTAGAGTACATAAATACATGTGGTGATGAATTTACTCTGTGGGTGCAGGGGCCCAGAAAACGATGATAGATATGCGTCTCTCTGGTGACAAGTGGTATGAATACACATGTCCACATACCACAGACACACCGACGGTGCAAGAAAGGTCAACCCTTAACCAGTGGTTGTTTCTGTTTTGGTTTTGGTTTAGGGAGACACAACGCGCAGAATTGGGATGACGAGAAGGGAGAGAAAACAAGAGGGTTAAGATCACGCAGGAATGTGGACTACAGGAGAAAGGGAACAGAGCACATGAGAATTTGTCCGAGTTGGAAAGTGCGTGTGAGACAGGATGGACACGCTCCGCATCTATTCCATTTCCACTTACTTACTTACTGACATACATACATGCATACATCAAATTAGAACTCGAGAGAATCAGACTGGACGTCTGCACAAGAAACCAGCATGGCCGTTAGAGGCAATTCAGATGAGTGCTATAAACAAACAAGAGAGAGTGAGAGAGAAACGGGGTACGACGCAACTTTTTTTGCTTTGGAGTGTGTCCTTCAATAGTTTGTCCACATGCCGCTGGAAGAATTCGACATAAGGACGAAGGGAAGTGTTGGCCCAATTTAATTGAGGTGCAGTAGCATTAGTGTCTGTTGCTGTTGTTGTTGCTGTTGTTGTTGTTGCTGTTGTTGCTGATGCTGATGTTGTTGTTGTTGCCGCTGCTGATGCCGCTGATGCTGCTGCTGCCGCTGTTGTTACCGCTGCTGATACTGCTGTTGTTGCTGCTGTGGCTGCTGCTGTTGATAAAGGGTTAGACGATGACTGCTGTTTATCGAGTTGCCGGAGAAGGTCCCGGACGTCGGGCGCCGAATTAGGATCGAACGAAGCAATTGTAGTTGGGTCGATGGGGATGCACACTTTTCCCGTCGCGGGATGGACACAAAAGGGGCTCTTCAAAAGATGGTTGAGATGCTTCGACACTTCCAAATCGATCCGCGGATAGCTGTAGTGTAGAATCACGTTGTTGATCGTTTCGAGGATCCCGTTCATTTTCTTGCTCGGTATGTTGTTGCTAGTCTTGTTGTTCTCGGGCTTGTAGTGTTGTAAGATCGCCTTCCATTTGCTTTCAGAACTTATCTCCGGATTCTTCTTCCACTCTTCTTCGAACGCTTGCACCAAGTCTATAAACACCAAACAGAAACCATTATTTCATTAGAGAAGTTCCAAAATAAAAATTTCTTTTCTTTATTTTTTTGGTAGAAGAGGCTCCTTACTTGGGTCGGACCAGATCCGTAACAGAAACGTCCACTTTTCTTCGTCCATAAAAACCTCTTGACCTTGCAAGACAACATTCAAGAAGTGGACCTGAAGTTTTTCTAGACTACGTTCGACCATGGGATGGAGCGGGTTTTTCAAGTCCACCTTCAAGCCGAATTTCGACCCGCCCGCCTTAAATATATTGATATAATTCACGATCGCCTTCCGTTGGTCGTCCGTCAAGCGCATAGCTTCCTCATCAGATACCCAACAGTGAGCACCTCTTCTGCCCGAATAGACCCACAGCAGATGCTGGTAGCCGAAATCGTGTCGGAGGGTTAAATCGAGAACTTCGACGGCAAGCGCGACGAATTTCCAGCATTGAGTGCAGATTTTTTTATCGGAGCAGCAGCGTCTGATATCGTCATAATCCGTCAGATCGATATCAAACACTAGTTCACGTAGAATAGGTTTGAAGGAGGCCTTCGGGATCGTTTTCCTATCTTTAGGAGCCGCACTGTATGTTGGGCCAATCTCAAACCGCGTAGGGTTCAGCCGGATAATATCTTTCTGTAGTTCGATGTAGCTCGAATATGAGTTGTAGCGGAGATACGCATCGTTCTGGAGCGTGATAGCAAACTCTCGATGGGTGAAGAGATAGTTCGGAACTGAGTGGGGAAAAAAGAGTCATCCCAGAAAGCTAAACCATCCATCAGACTCTTTCTCCTCTTTGTTTCATCTTCGAGTCCAGTCTGTGGATCTCTCTCTTGGTAAGGGGACACTGACCATGGTCGTGGTTCAGCCATAGAAAGAGCTGCTTCCAGGGGAATATTCTCCGATAGAAATTCATCATTACGTGAGGATCTTTCAGGTCTGCCCAGGGGTCATCGAACTGAGCCAGAAGACGATATCTGCACACATCAAGATAGAAAAGTGATGCACGTTCAGTTTGTTATGTGATGGATTAGCTTCACACTTCTTGAATAGGGAAAGAAATGAGGGGGAAAGGAAAGACTCACTCCTCCGCATTCAACGGACCCGCATCATCCACATCCACATCCACGTCCACGTCCATCTCATCATCAAACAATTGGTCCAGAGGGACATCCTTCAGTTCGTCGGCACTCGGGTCATCCTTGTTGGGTACCTCTGCAGTAGGCTGAATCTCCTCGCTGGGGAGCGGCTTGCTATTATTGTTGTCTGTTTCGTTCGGCACCGGGGGAGCAGCTTCGATATTCATGTGATCTTCGGAGCTCATTTCACCTGATCTCTTGAGTTGGGAGAATCTTCTTGTTCAACGACCGTAATGTTTGTTTGTAGTGATCTGGCTGTGTCGCCGCGTCGCGTCTCTCACTCCAATAAAATATCTAACAAGCACGCCGCGTCGTGCGCAGCGTAACCGCAGCCTCTGCTGCACGTGCGTGCGCACACTTCGGGACATCATTTTTGGACATCATACATAAAGTAAATAGAACATAACTCCAAGATTCTGAGCTGATATAAAGGATGTTTAAAATTATGGTGCGATGCAGAGACATATCTTATAATCAACCAGCTACAAAAATCTCCACTCATGAAATTCAGTTGAGACTGAGTGCAACTGACTTGCATGAACTTCTAACATGCTCTGCACCAAGTAGTACTGAACTGATCAGGTTTCCAAAATCTATGCAGATAGTTAGAGGACTGGTGCAAGATGGTTTTTGTGTATATCGTCAAGTTGAGCTGTGTGGTTCTTTAAATTAAAAATTAGCAGCTGGGTAAGAAATTTGTGCAAGTCACCTGAGCTCAACTACAAAACTCCCCATCAAGTGGATGCATCCCGTTTTATCTTTCCAGCTGTCTGGGTTGAAACTCATGGTAATAACAAGTATTGTGAACACCCTATGACCAATCATTGTGTAACCTAGTGGAGAGGGAGGAGGGCATTTTTATTGAGGAAAGTTGTAGGATGGAAATTGTGACCATACCATGCGCGCATTCCAGTCTTTAAGAATCCCTAGATTCCTCCATCAAGCCAGCACAAGAATATCAAGGGGAAGACACGACACAGTAGATGAAGCAAGGAGAATCACACAGAGACCATTATTACATGTTTAGAATGTAAGCACTTCTACAACTAAGAATAACAGTCTAGCAAATAAAAAAAGAACGAAGAAGACGGAAAGACGATTGAACTGGAAAGGGAGCATGCAAGAAATAGAAAGCATGAGCGGGCACGGGGTATCCATCCCTAATCAAGAGTCAAAGGAATGTAGTAAATCTGGACGCAAGACGAGACCCGAGTCCTCGTTGAAATAAACACATCAAGAGCCTCGAATCAAGTCTGTAAACCCCAGTCAAAAGAAGATGTCAATCGAGTTAAAGAAACATTCGACTCAGGTCACACACAGGCACGCAAGTAAGAAAGAAAAAACCTACAAAGGATCTCATTGACAGATAACTTATTCATTTTCTTGGCAGCCTCTGTTCCTAGGGCTTGATTGGCAACTGATTGTTTTTCTTCTTGCAACTGAAGGATCCGGTCCTCGATGGTCTGGAAGAATATATTAGAAAAAAAAAGCGTCTTGTTAGAACCGCAGGCAAGGAAAAGTAAATATGATATGATCACTTACGTCTGCAATGGTTATCTTGTAACATTTCCTACAAATCAAAGTGGGTTAGCATTTCATACCTAACGTCTCAGTTGATACTACTTACACATCCTCACGTTGTCCGAATCGATGAGCCTAAGTAGATAGATATCATATCAGTTCGTATTACTTCAGTTTATTCTCAAACAGGGTGATAAGGAGTACTTACGCGGTCAAATGCCTGAAAAGTATGAAAGAGAAGCACACGTTAGCAGGCCTCGCTTACGCCCAAATCAAGATCTGATCTTACCTGGGTCTCAATTGACGGGTTCCACCATGGATCCATCAGGATAACTCTTGAGCAGGAGGTCAAATTCAAGCCCACACTTCCACCTGCAACGGTGCCGCGATCATCGTATAGCATATCAGCCACGGAGCTACAGAGAGTATTCACTCCAACTTACATTTCAATGAGATCAGCAACACGGTACATTTGGGATCTGATTTGATTTTATCCAGTGCGCGAGTTTTCTCATCGGGGGTCTTGGCGCCGTCATCTGGGAGAACCAGGCAGTGTCAGAGGCATCATCACGCGAAGCAACATTAATCAGACAAGACACCCACATCGCGTGTAGCCGTGACCAGCTTTCTTGATAAAAGGTTCAATCAAGTTTAAGAACGACGTGAACTGTTGGGAGAAGATGCCGTGCTTTGATCAATATCATCACCAGGCGCTGGAAATTGAAGTCGGTTCAATCGGACTCAACCTGTGAAAAAACAATTGTCTTTTTTCGGGTTTTGGTGTCTTCGGCTTGGATTTCATCCAAGAGCTCCAACAAACGTGAGATTTTAGTAGAAGTCTCCATGCCCTCGAATGTCTTGGCAAGTCGGAGTTGTCTGGCACATGCAATGCAATGGGATTCGCCGGCTAGTTCAGGCGCCAAAACTTCCAAGCAGATTGAACATTTCGAAACCTTCACGTCCATTTCGCCCATCATGCCAGCAAGATTGTCCACTTGATTCTCCGCCTCTTCGACCGTCGACGAATTCTTGCCATCCGTGATTTCCAGGCTGTCCGCATCGACTTCGTCCGAGCCAAGCGCTGGATGGAGAGTCGCTGGTAACGAAACAATAGTATGAGCTCATGTTCAACTCTCACGGTCTGGGCCATCTAGGAGCTGACCTTGTCGCAGTCTTAGAAGCAAAGTAAGAATGGCAATGTAGCTCTGTATTCGTTGTTACATTCATCAGAAAACAAAAAGAGGCGTCTCAACTCATCATGTTGCCAATCCAGCAAGCACTTACTTTGTTTGCGTCGCCACTAGCAGTAATTGTCGCCATCCGGTCGGACATACGATCACCGACGATTTTGTAGAAGTGAGCCTCTTCCCTATTAAGCCAACATCAAAGCAAAGGATTTTGCGCAATTCAGGCTTATAAAAGTTGTCATGAAGAGCTGTCCGGAACTCACCTAGTTCGGAAGGGCGTCCGGAGCAAAATGAGCTCTTTCCCAGGAAGCTTTAATATGGGGTTCCCGTCTTTATCCTTGGATTCTTTCGACCTACGAAGTAAAATGACCTTCAAGAGTGCCTGTATTCTGACTATCGCTCCTTTCCCACGGCTGCTTTTCATAGGCTTCAAGATTTTGTCTTGAAACTCGGCGTAATCATTGAATGGTCTCACTGAATTTCCAATGAACTTGAGCAAAGGGAATATATCTTCAACGCCATTCTTTGGAGAGAAAAAAATTGCACCATGAAACAGTTAGTCCACAACAGTAGAAAGAATCCACTAAAATGACATCATGATTACCTGAATAGGAGTACCAGTCAAGCACCATTTATAATTCCCTCGTAACTCAAAGCATGCTTTGGTCTTTTGGGCCTGGCGATTTTTGATCGTGTGAGCTTCATCTAGAATGATCCTCCAAAACCTCATCGGGGATCCATCATCCTTCGTGAAGAGCGGGGAGGATTTCGTCTTGCTGGCACGAGATGTCTTGGATTTTTTACCGCCAGCAGAATCACTCAATTGATCTTCCTCTTCACTGGAACCGTTGCCACTCAGCGCTAGCTTCTTAGGATTTTGCCATTCAGACGAGACAACTACATTTTGCCCGACCGGAGTTTTGAGCTTGATTATAATGCTTTGTACGAGCGAGGATGAAGCTTACCGTCGTAAGTAGTAACTACCACCCGATACTTGTGCAACTTGTGCGCAATTTGATGGCGTTTTGAGCCATGGTATAGCGCCACTGACAGGTCGGACTTCTGCTCGACCTCATCAACCCATTGATCCTTCAAGGCCAAGGGACATACGACCTACATATTTGGTGGAGCAATTTTAGAAGATGAACACAAGTCAAAGGGTTTATCCGTAAGAAAAAGGTACGTCTTACAAGGGTGGTTTTAGGCGCTCCTCTTTCCAGTTGTTTGTGAGCACTTATTAATGCGATGGACTGGACTGTTTTTCCAAATCCCATCTGGCAACATCACAAAAGGTAAGCTGACCGTTAGGCAAGAGAGCGAAGTTGCCGGTGTTTATATATTGAAGACTCACATCATCAGCCAGGATGCCTCCTTTCTTTATACCTTCTTCCCTACTCTTCATCCAGTTGACTCCCACGACCTGATGGGGTAAGAGTTTGCAGCTCAATCCTTCGGGCATCGCCGCTTCCATATCGACATCCTCCATGTCCCCATCGTACATGCCCTCAACTAGTTCACGCAGAGCATCCTCGCTCTGTTGGTGAGTCATGAACTCGTTAGGGCCTTCGCCCAGATCGATTGCGAGTGGGTTAAAATCGGATTTGTCTTTCTCATGCGAAGAGGTAGATGGTTGCGAATCCTTCGGAAGATCCATGGCAGCGACGTTGGTTGTCTCGGGAGGGCTGCGAAAGAACGAAAGGCTCTGGCCAGTAAACAAATGGCTCTGTTGATGAGCTGTATGAATGAGGATAGAAGTCCAAAGTACGACTAGTCGCGAGTCGCGCTCGCCACTACCTTTATGAATGGCCTTAATTGTAATTATGGATAACTCTCAAAAGATTTGTGATAAGCTCAATGCTGTTTTAACTCAAGAAAAGTCCCTCGTCGTCCTCGGAATCTCTCGCGAAGCGATGAGGACTTGTGAGTTATCTTTGCTTTCTGGCCTGAGAGCATCCGCATCGCAAATTTCCGTGTAATTTCATCGGAGGTCAAGGACCCGATGGAAATGAAAGAAAAGCAGTGAGCATCCGCATTGGCTAGATTAATATCCCGCGCTACGCTACTCGAGCAGCAAAACACCCGCATAGTGTCAGAATCATACACCACAGGAGCGATCGAGGGATCGGATTTTGTTCCCTCAACATTTGGGTAGGAAAACCGTCCCAGCAACCGCGGCAACGTTTGTATGCCGCTGTAGATGCTGGGACGTTATAGGATCCACTTTCTTGACGGAAAGAATCCCACAACGTCTTGGCAAACCAGGGTGGTTTGAAGCCCCTCCGTTCATTTGAGGGAAGGGTCCCCTCAACGAGATGACGCGCGTTGAGGGGACAGGTGGGGTCAGAGCAGCCGTTTGGGGAACGTGAACGTCCTCTGAGCGGTTTCAACACCGTTCAGAGGACGATTCCCTCTTGATCGTTGATTGGACGGGCACTCTTTCGCGCTGAATCGAAACGTACCACAGGAGACGTGATTTTCAACCGCAACTAAAAAAATAAGTCCATACCAAGATTTTCCCTCCGGGTTTACGGCATCAGGAAGACCGATATGGATGTGCTCCTCAATCCGGAGAGCACACATAGCTCCCGTCTCCCGTGTGCAACCTGCTTTCAGACGCGCGCGTACCTGCACGTCCAACCAACACACACCCCATTCCCAAGCGCAAACCTTTCCAGTGCCACTCGGACTGACCACCTTGATCATACACAAGTCCTTCCCCCCACAAGGGAGGTCGGTGCAGGATGGCAGGGTATATAAAGCCCCAAATCCTTCACAGTTTGCGCCCCCTTACCTTCCTCACTTCACATTGCGCACCTAAGTCTGGTACCTTACATGACTCATCATAAGCTTTTTCTTGATCATCAACGTTGAACTTCTTTCCACCCATTAGTTTCTCACCGAGCTTGCTTGTTCTTTTTGGTTTCCAACTGCATTTCTCTTGGCTGGACCATTTCCAACTTCTTCCTTGAGCGCAGCGCCCTGCAATCTTATTGACCCCTTACTTTAAACCACATTACTTTGAATTTATTATCCATCTTTCTTCCACTATATTTCGCAACCTGCAGCTCTATTTATAATCTTGGATTTTGTTAAAGTCCCCGCCAGCGCCTTATTATCAGCCTTTTCTGCTCTTCACCTCCGTTCTTTGCCAGTTACTTGAACCCTTGGTCAGCCCACACCATTCCTTAACTCCCTTTGCACCTATTCCAATCCACCTTTTCCTTGATTTTTCAAGCCTGCCAGTGGTTCCCCTATTTTCTTACTTCATCCCCTGCCTTCCCAGCTATCAGAATCATTTCTTCCCGCCGACTTTCCCCATCTTTGTTTCCCCTTCCACTTTCCACCTTTCCAAAGATGACCTACCAGTACCCCATGATCCACAACCTGATGGAGGTTGTCCCCGCCCCTTTCACCCACAAGGTTCCCATCCCCAATGGTGTTTTTGTTGCTTCAAATGCGCTCCGTATGGTACAGCACATTGGGCGACTTCACCCCCATTTCCCCTCCCTGCCGCACACGTTTTCCATCCCTGGCCATTCACTTGAAGCAGCTTGCAATTTTGTTGCAGCCATGCGCGCCACTGTCCACTGGAACAAACATCGGCCCACCCCCAATCCCCTCACGGAGGAAACCATCATTTGTGATTCATCCTTTGGCCGCAAGAATTACTTCAAGATTGAGTATACCTGCCCCTGCAAAGGTTTTCCCAATCCCCCTCTCAACTCCCACAAATCCCACCATACCTCTGCTCTGTGTGGTTGCAAGGCACAATTTTCTATCCTGCACCACATTGAAACAGATAGTCTACAAGTTACATGGTTTTGGAAGCATAATCACAATCCCAACTCCCGCGAAGACATGATTTTAAGCCAACCTCCCATAGCTGTTGACAACTGGATGAAACAGCGCATTGAATCCAGCCTTAATTGGAAAGCAATCCACAATCTAATCCGCACCCCGTTCATTGGAACCGTAAGTCATTAATCTTTTTGAAATCAGACCGTTCAGTATTGCTTACACCATCTTTGAAAATCTGTGCAGATTGCGTCCACTGAGGTTGTCCTGGAAGGTCTGCGCAGCTTTTACAACAGGTTCCGCTATCTCCGACGGACTCAGATCAAGGTTGTTGCACAGAGGGACCCAAACGTAATCAAGTCCCTGCGGCTGTGGGATCTGGCCTTAACCCATCACGGCTGGAACACCAGGGTCCATCTACAGGACGACAGCAGCTTTGCCTTTGCCTTTCAATCTCCCTGGCAGAAGGAAATAATGGTCAACCACAGCTCCAGCATGATCATGATGGATGTAACTCATAACTCCGTCAGCAATTATTTCCTCTTGGGTGGAGAAAAGGTCAGCCTTTGGATGTTTATGATTTGGGACCCCATTGTGGGCAAAGGCCTCCCAGTGGCCTGGGCCTTTACCAGTTCGGCAGCGGAGTAAGTGCATTTACCCTTTTCAAATCATCCATCTCTACTTCAGACTCATGTACGCTGACTCTTGGATTTCTTTAGGGGAGCCATTTTTCCAATACTCCAATGGCTCTGGCAATCAACAGGCATTCAAACAGGAGCAATCATGTCCGACTGTGCTCTTGCAATTGCAAACACTGTTGCCGATGTTTTTGCAACCTCCAAAGCACCATTGCACCATTATTGGTGCCTTTTCCACGTCCTCAAAGCCTTCAAAGGCAAAGCTAAGAGTTACCTTCAGGAAAAGTGGATGGAGGCATTCAAAGAGTTCCGCAACATAATGTACTCTTGAGACAATCCCACCCTTGCCTTTGCCCGCTTTAACCTCCAATAGTCCGAGGTCAGTCCGGGGTCTAGCGAGTATGTTCAGAGCCAATGGGCAGGCAGGATCCGCAATTGGGCCATCTTCTACCAAACCGTAAGTGATTTCTCTGTTCATAGTTTTCATTGCAACCTCAGCCTGACTCTTTCCACCCTACCAGCCAAAAAATGCAAAGACTGCTCATCAAGGCGTTCACACCAATAACTACACCTAGTCCTGGCATTGACTGTTGAAGAACAGCTATCTGCCCTCTTCAGACTGTTTGCGAATCAACAAGGTAGTGCAAATACTTACCGACAAGGTTGAGTCGCACTACCGTTGGTTGCAGAACCAGGTTGAGACCGGATTCGCAGGTCAAATTTCTAACAAGTTTCAGATGAGGCAGAAACTGATTGCCAACACCTTCACTATTGACAACATGGACATGTTGGGGATTGAATGCACAGCAGTGACAGGCGGGGTAAGTCACTCACTGGTAATTTAATCAATCTGAATCAGGTGGTAAGTTGACATAGAATTAAATTTAGTACACAATCTCGGTGTTTGCAAACCCAACCATCAGACAGCACACAATGACCACTTCTGTCTCAACTTCAACGGGCAAGGTTCAACTGGCAAGTTGTTCCTGCCAACACTTCACAGAATTCGGAAGCACATGCAAACATATCTACTACATCAGCCGCGTGCATGACATCCTGGTTGTGAACAGGCTGTGCAGCCCTCCCCTGCAAATCCAACTTCCAACACTGTGCTTCCCAACATCCAGCCCCCAATTGGCGTGCGGGGCAAACACATTGATTTGACTATCAAAGACAACAAAGAAACATCTGTTAGCAACCAGGAAGAGGACTTGGATTTAGAGATAGTGAAATCAACCTTGGCGACCGGCAAGGTCATTGATACTTACAGACCTCCTCAACAAAGCAAGCAAGTGTTTGACAAATCAGATTCCACGGAGGACGCGGCACAAAAGAAAATCCGAACTGCAGGCGTCCAACCAAAGCCATGCTCCGAGTGCCCGTTGTCAGTTACCACCACAAGCCAGCCATGCCCCAAGCACCCGTCGTCAGTTACCACCGCGCCATGCCCCAAGCGCCCGTTGTCGGTTACCACCGCAAGCCAGAAGACCCCCCTCGCAACTGGGTCCTGCGTCAGCCATCCAGTGTTGCACGCTACAACTCAAAGTCCGAGCACCCCACGGTCCAATCCAACCAGTAACCCAGGTTCTAAGACCAGTCCACAAGAGCTGTATTGCTTGAAGATGAACACTCTTGCGTTGGCCTTGGTTGCCCTCCAACAGATTGTGGTGGCCCTGCGACTGGTCAAGGGGCGCAAGGAGATGGCTAAGAGGGCGACACTTGCGAAACTGATTGACTTTGTCTGTGACAGCCGCTCACTTGTGCGAATGCTGCAAGGCTCACCGTTGGGTATGCAATCTTCTCCCCTACTGGAAGTTGAGTGGGCAAGCCAACCAAACGGTCCTGAAGAGGAAGGAGGTGAAATTCAGAACCTGGCAATGGTTGAGGAAGGACGGGATTTCTGTAAGCTTACCTGGGACTTGCTCAACAACCAACGGGCAAAGCACAAGACAAAGTTTTGCGCGGATTTGTCTCTGGTGTTTTTGAACTTATTCAGGCAGCGATGTTATGGCGTTTGGGCCACGGTGGAGGAAGCACGCCCAAGCTTGGGTAAGAGAAAGCAGGCTCGTTGGTAGAGGTTTTGCTGTGCAACAAAGGTAGTTGTTATTAACATTGATTATGGTAAATAGTTAGTTAGTTAATTGATTGATATGCTTGTGAAAGCGAGTTTGGTGAGAAGATTGCTGTGAAGCAAGCGTGATAAGAAGACAACACATGAAAAAAGTGAGTAGAGAGCAACTGAGCACGGAACAGAACTTGGGGGAAAGTGTAACAACAAATGTGGGAAGCGGGCCTTTTAAGGGGAAGGCGCTCTCCGTTTGCGCCCTCATGATGGACGGCGGTGACACCGCGTCTGGAGATTTTTGGTCACAGCACGCGTGTTGCTACTGAAGCGACCTGCTAGACGCTCACAGCACACGTGCCGCAACTGTAGCTATGTACGGGTTGGACGCGTAACCAACTGCTGTGGCATCATAGCTGATCTTCCATGACGGCTTGCGTGGCTCATCCGGAGTTTATTCCCGGCCTTAATGAATAATGTGGATTTCATTTCCAGTTTGGGGGGCTCATCTGGATGTAACCAGTGGCATGCGTGGTTGCCATGCCGAATTGCATACCCCTGGACAATCTTGCCGTCTCCCGTGGTACAATTTGGTCTTGCCTCTTTTGCCTTCCGTCCTCCCAACGGTAACTTGATAACGTCATGGGTACGGTGGCCCTCTTGCATCCTGTTCTCAGAACAACACAGAGATCATGATCAGCTGTGGGAAGTTGGCTGTAACGTTTTGCCAACGTCCCAGAGTGGTTTCTTTTTCAACTACAAAGTTGGTTCATCCAAAAGACATGTACTCCTTGAACGCTCCAGAAAATTGGTAGCAAGAAAAAGAATAAAAAAAAAGAAAGTTAAAGACTTGAACAAATAAAAAAGAGGAAAGTAAAAAAAGTGGTGCAAGCTTTGTTTGGATTGTTCAACATATTCAAAGAAATTGAATCCAGTCAGTAATCTAATCTGGCATGTCCCAGCGGTGCAAACGGTGGGCGCTTTTTGAAAAGCATCCTCTGGTGACATGAGCTGGCACGTGGGCCGCAACCAAGCGCAATGTCCAAGAGTGGTCAACGACCACCGAGCAACATTGAACTCGGTCGCGCGCATGTGACAGGTGAAAGTTACCGGAGGACGCTTATGCATAAGTGCCTGCTGTTTGCATGTGGTGTGAGTCCAGTGGCATCAAGGTCCTGGGTTCAAGCTGCAATGGGTGGCTGACTTGTTTATATTTTCATGCCAACCCATGCCAACCCTCTGCCCACAACGTTCTAGCAACTACCTGTGAACCTTGTGGACTGGATGACCTGAACAGTCTGTCAACATTCCCAGGTTTGAGGGATGGGTTTCAGGACGTTGGCTTGCCATGTCTGTAACCGTTCCCTCAATGTACCCAGGACCCCAACAACATCCGGTTACTACAGTGGTGCAACCCATTCTACTGTACACGTTCACCAGCAAAAAAAATTTGGCCATTCAGACCTAATGTTTGTTGCCACATATGCTCCATCACCCATTTTTATTATAGATATGTGCTTATTGAGGGTTGTAGATTCCATACATAAAAGGAATAAGCTTCTACTGCTCTAACAAAAAAGTTTTTTTTTGGGGGGGGTCAACATTTCGGACGCTATGGGCTTAAATGAGCATACAGTGCCAAATTCATGTACTAAACTCTGATAAATCATGGGTAAGGCCTCTCACCAAATTATATGTACATAAATTCAGCCTTCACCACATCTGAACCTATGTGAAGCATGTCATATTGGCTGTGGAACTTTCTCATCCATAATCCAAGACTTCTAGCGACTTGAAGTCGCTTGTTATTGCCCAGCAAACAAAAACCTGTAATGAAATACTGAGCTGTAATGTCCAATACTGCTCAGCAAAGCATTACAGGCTAGACTACCAAATAGGATGGCTCTTTGGTGTACTCCCAGTATGGCAGCTACACATACCATACAGCTGGATTACAGTCGATGTATCACTTTTGAAATTTGACTAAAAAAATGATCCTGACCAAACCAGAGGTGATAAGCGGGACTTCTTGATGACAGCAGAAGGAGGAGAACAGCGCGCATCTTTTGTTCTATTCATGTATGGGGGTAGCACCCAAAGCAAACAGTGTGGAGGCAGTTAAGCAAAACAGAAGAAAAAAACAAAATGCCCTCAAGCAAGTATGTGAACATTAGGCATAAGTCCCTCCTTTGGAGGTTCCCTTTGGGACACTCCAGAGGAGGGACTTGATTAAGTTAGATCTGGTTAAAACTTTGCTGAGGGTTTCAAAACATTGCTCTGCAAGGAGCAAAACAACATTTGGTCAACCTCCCCAGTCTCCATTGTCAGAACGTTGACTTGGGCAAAGGTGTAGTCTAGGCACTAACAACGCTGTTGACACATTCATGCACACATTACGTAAGTAACTGTATGTGGTCAGCCCATGTAATACATGAGAGACTGACCCTGTTTGTTTGCCGTTGTGGAACTACTGATCAATCAGAATAGAGCTTTGAAGGGATATAGTCAACTACACTACTAATAATGTATGTTGTGCTATGGGTTCTGTTGAGGCTTCCTTCAGATCTAATGCTGCTTTGGTGAGAGTTTCACTAAGAAAAAGAAAGGTGTGGCTATTTCTCTTTGACTTAGAATCTTTGACACTAATGTTGGATTGTATCAATCCTACAGATGTAAAAGAGGCAGAAGGTCTATCTTTGGGCAGATATATTTCTGTGAGAGAAATTGTTAAGAGTAAAAGTAGTCTAAATGTTCATACAGGTAGTATGGAGAAGAAAGTGCATGAGGAAAAACAACAGATAAGTGGGGACTATTTATCTGAGAAGTATACAAGGGAACAATACTTATGAGCACCAATCTTGGCCACAAATGCTGAAGATGAGCAGATAGAATGATATGGAAGGAATGTAGAGAATTGCCATAGAAAAGAAAAGACAAGATGAACAGATGAAACAAGGAATATGTGGCAAATGGCCAAAAGAGGGTAGTATCCAATGATCAAAAATGGGGATGAAGTCATGATGAACAAAGTGTAAGATAAAATGACCAAAGAGTGTATATGAAATGTGAAGTAATGATGACTCCAAGAAACTAAGACACAAAAGGATTATTGCGGGATATTGGCTATATGGGAAATAAAGCTATGATGTAATATACCTATGATGTAATATTTGTGGACTTCAAAATATAGAAAGTGGCCAAGAATCTAAGAATGAGTATAACTACTAAACCATTGAGAAATCCAGGATGATGTAAGGGAGTTACTATGGACAAAATGAGGTGTAGAATCTGATTCTGCAATAATATTTGGGGTTTTATGAGTTTTAAAGGGGTAAATGAGTGTAATGTTGAGAAGGAATAGGTATACCACACCGTTCCCAAAACCACCCACACAGGTGATGAATTGAGGATGCACAAGCAAGGCGATTTCATCCACGACCAAGGAACTGCTATGAGCCCTTGACAACCACAATGGTCAGGACCATAGCAATGCAACTTAGGCCAAACCACCTCAGGTAAGCACCCTGAATGATTAAGAGGATAAAAGAGAGGACGTTAAGCAGGAGTCTAATTTCCCTTGTCAACTTTCTCCCCTCACAACCCATAAGCTAGCAGATCCAATCAAACTTTACTTTCTTGTCAAAACAAGCTTTTATCTTTCTCCGTTTTAACACATATCTGCTCCTACGTTGACCCCTGTGCTATCACCACATCTATCTCATGCGCTGCCTGGTGAACACCTCTTGTCACTAGCACTTGTAATCTTTCATCTTCTTCTTGCTTTCAGCGTCTCTTTCTCTTTCTTATCTTTCTTACTCTTGGCAACTTTATCCCTTCTATCTCAACCAAACCGTCCCCTCTCCTGAATCAACTCATATTCATTGTATATTGGTGATCTGTCCTCCTGCCTTAGGTAAGCTGACTCAAGACAGATCTTTGCTTCTTTCTCTCTTATCTTTCACATTTTACATAGACAATTATATGGGTTCTAATGAATAGAACACCTTAGCTCTCCCAATTCTTTCACATGGAACAGGTCAAACCTCCAATGGTTGCTATTTTTTCCCCTGTGTCATCCAGATGAAGTTCACCGTGGGTGCACTTTGCAAGTGCAGAACCAGGCCTGAAACAGCAGTGTCCAAGCAATGTCCTAAGTACTGAAAAAACATCAAAACAGACCTGTTGTGATGCTTTCAAACAGGGCGTTGTAAAACTCAAAAGTGCTGTGAAACCTTTTGCTGAATGGTGAAGGGGAAAATAGAGGTGCAAACTCTGCCCTTCTATACTATCAGACCAACAAGACCACCAAGTTTGCTTGGCTGGTTAATTATTGTGATAGGGTTGGTTGGTTTGGAATGACTGCAGATGAGAATTGATGATGACTGATGTTGTTGATGATAATGACTTCTGATGAGAGGGTGTAGCCCAGTTGGATAAGGGGGCCTGATGGTAGTGGGTACCTGAGCAGAGCTTATGCCAAAGAGGGTCTTGGTGCAAAATGAGTTTTAGATGGTAAAAAAAATTATATGATTCCTGATTATGTAATAAAAACTCAATAGAGGAGTGAACAGTAGTAGACTATAGGGGATAGTGACTAATAATTCTGTGTAAGGGTGTGTAGTAGACTGTGATCCCAGAATCTGGTGAGGAAGGGAAAAACAACTGAAGGAGAGCCTCTTATATATACAAATGTGAGGAATTTCAGCTCCAAGGCAACAAGGAATGAGGGAATTTAGCTGCAGGGAAAATCCAATTGAGACATTTTATCTGGCCTGCAAATCCAAATGAGGGATCTCTGCTGGTCTGAACAAAAAGGAAAAACCACTAGTGACACTAAAATCCAACTAAAAGCTGTGCTAGCACTTCTCTGAACTAAAATAGATCCAATCAACACTACAAACATTTGCAAATCTGCCCAGAAAGAAAATGTAAAATTGGGATGGGCAAAACATATACCCAATTTTACAGAAAATGGTCAGAAGTGAAAAATAAGCTTTACTGAGCATGCTCAGCAATTTTTTTTTTTTTTAGAAACTGAGCAGAAATGATTTTTATTCATTATGGCAACTTTGGGGGATTTTGCTGAGCATGCTCAGTTTTGCTCAATTTTTATTACTGAGCCATTTTGTTGAAAAAAGTTAACATTTTGCTTAACCCAAACAGTAGTTTTTTCTTTAGGTGAAATTACAAATGTTTGTAGTGCAATAAGACTCCACTAAACTAGTGTGTCCTAAATAAAAATCCCCCTGGCGGAAAATCTCCTAAAGAAGCTAGTCTGCTAGTCCAAGCTAGTGGAAAATCCACAAATTTAGGCTTCCTTGGTGTGTTTGGTTATATGTGGGATGGTTGTGAGGTTGCCTGCTGTTGTAAATGATGTATGTGTTGTGTATCTTGACAATTTGCCGGGTGTTGGAACTTCTTTTGACTGTGACCCTTGATCTAGCTGTGGGATGGGAATTCTGAGAGTTGTTTTTGTTAGGGACTGGGTTATTACAGGTTGGTGACACCTGGGATCACAGTGCTGCGGGATAGTGAGAGGCTGGGTTATGGGTTATCTTGTTTTCTGCGCCGCACTATCTTGTATTTAGTCGACGGCACCATTGCCCCAGTACCGGCTCTTTTCTCTTCTGCACCGAGTGGAGGGACCAAGTACCGGGACGCTTCTGTGAGCTGAAGCCATTGCTGTGCATGCCATAGGTGAGTTAAGCAATCAACACCAAGTTGAGGGACCAAGTACCGGGATGCTTCTGTGAGCTGACACCATTGCCGTGCATGCTGTAGAGCTGTCACGTGTTGTTTCTCACACATGTTAAAAGCCAAATTCTCTACCGACTGAGCTAACTGGTGTTGTTTCTCACAGTTTTCTAGGCTGATTTTCCATCTAGATTGTATTTCTGAAGTAATATCTGTTGATTTGTGAGTTGTGTAATTTGGCATCTGTAGGTGAGGTTTGGTGAAGTTGATAAGTTGACTTGTTCATAACTTCTGTCCTTTGTGAGTTATGGTGATTCCATGAGTGGTGACTTAGGCTAAATTTTGCCATGGATTCTGATTCTTGAAGAATATCAGCTGATTTTTGAGTGAGTACATGAGAAAAAGTGAGAGGTAGAAATGAAAAGAAAGAAAAATATAAGAAGAAAAAACTGAAAATTTTGTGACATATTTGAGATACCACAGCACCTGATTTCTGCAAGTGGAGGACTTCCCTCTGTTCTGCCAAAAAATTTCTGCTTGTCTTTGGGGATCCCCCATGAGTCCCCGCGTCTGAATCTACACAAGGCTACCAAATTGTCCACCCAAGCCTTCAATTACAACCTGCTTGGACCATGCCTTGGGTCCATTTTGGCTCATCATGACAACCAACCAAACAGCCCTGCCCAAACAACCCCGAGATACCCCATTGTCCTCTTTCAACAATCAGATGAGCAATAAGCAAAAACAAGAGGATAAATTAAAACAGTCCATCTATATCTATAGCTCCAAGAAGTCCATGTTGGTGTGAGTGCTTGAGAGAAGTGATGATTCCATTGCTACATGTAAAATCATCTATGCATACCAACTAAAATGACTCTGTGACATGTGACATGTGGCTTGGTTGAGCCCTACATAGTGGAAGTGCTATGTCACAACAGCCTGTGAAAGTGTTGCAACAACTCTGGATCTGATGTGGATGTCAGATTGGGTTAGGCTTCAGGAAAGCAGGATCAATAAGTAACTGTACCTCAAAGCTTGAGAGGCTTTGAGAAACATTCTGTGCTCTTAAGTATAAAGGGCAAGAATGGTGTGCGCGCAAATTCTTTCAGAAAAAGCAATGATGTGAGAAACACTCTCACTGAGTTGAGTGACAAGAAGAAGAGCACACCTTTGAGAAGAACCGACAATGTGAGAAACACTCTCACTGAGTTGAGTGACAAGAAGAAGAGCACACCTTTGAGAAGAACCGACAATGTGAGAAACACTCTCACTGAGTTGAGTGACAAGAAGAAGAGCACACCTTTGAGAAGAACCAACAATGTGAGAAACACTCTCACTGAGTTGAGTGACAAGAAGAAGAGCACACCTGAACAATTGGGGCGAGGGGAAGAATGACACAAGTTGAGCTGAGTTATGATTCAAAGAGAGGTTGAAAACTGAGAATGTATTATCATGAAGCACACCTTTGAGAAGAACCAACAATGTGAGAAACAATCTCACTGAGTTGAGTGACAAGAAGAAGAGCACACCTGATGAAATGAAGAGATACAAGGAGAATGAGTTAGGACAAAAGAGACTGAAGATATAAATGAAATAGGTCACACCTGGAAAATCGGGGTGAGGGGAAGAATGACACGAGTTGAGCTGAGTGATGATTCAAAGAGAGGTTGAAAACTGAGAATGAAGAAAAGAAATTACAACCAATGGAAACAGAGGGCAGTAAATAAAGAGCTTCATTAGGTTTCAACCTTATCTATCATCATCCACGCAACTATGAGTGTCACATTTTCCTCCGCAGCTATTCTGTGTGTGAGCCTAAATTCTTGATACCTCAATAAAGTAGAGGTAAAACTGCAATACATCTCTAGACTTGACCTGGCGGGTACTAGAATAGTATGGAAGAAAGGAATTGAGATGAGTAATCACCAGTAAGGAGAGTATGGTTGAGAGAATAGATTCAAAGGAGGAGATTATGATGTAGGAATAGGAAAATAGTACTATGAGTAAAACACTAAGATCTCCAATTGTCTTTCTATTGATAGAAGTGGTGAGAATTTAAGCAGGAGTGGGTATGGGGTTTTTTTTAGGGGAAACACTCCCCACATTTCATATTTTCTCAAACTTTTGCTGGATTTGGGATTTGGAGGTGCGACTCCCAAATCCACTTGTTAAACAACTCTCATCCGCAACGTTGGGAACGTCGCGGGAGTCGTTTAACAGATCCTTGGGAGTCATATAACCAAGGCCCAATAATTATGATCCACACCACAAAGAAAATTTCTAATTATAATCTGTCCTTGAAAAAACAAAAAGTGAAAGGATACTATTGATGGATATGAAAGAGTGTGCCAATGAACTGGGATCCTTCAAGGATCACAGATTATCATGTTCCAAATAGAGCTTGAAAACAGTTTGTTAATAACTTTATTATACTACTGCAATTTTTGGCTGTTCCATCCAAAGCTGCATCACAATTATTGGTGAGCAGGCTGCAACCTGCTCACCGAGCAGGTTGCGGCGTACCCAAGTAGGGCATGACCATTTGGTGAGCAGGCCGCGACCTGCTCACCGAGTAACCTGCTCACCAAGTAGGGTGGTGTGAAGGCCGCGACCTGCTCACCAAACAAATCACACCCCACTTGGTGAGCAGGTTGTGGCCTGCTCACCAAGGAGGACACGTCCTACTTGGGTAGGGTGTGACCTGCTTGGTGAGCAGGTCGCAGGCTGCTCACCAAGCAGTTGCGGCCCGCTCACCAAGCAGGTCACGTCTACTTGGTGAGCAGGTTGCGGCCTGCTCAACAATTAGCAGGCCACAGCCTACTCGGCAAGCAGGTTGCAACCTGCTGACCAAGTAGGCCATGACCTGCTTGGTGAGCAGTTTGCAACTTGCTCACCAAGCAGGCCACGGCCTACTTGGTGAGCAGGCTGCAACCTGCTTGCCAAGCAGGGCGACTATGTCCTACTCGGTCAGCAGGCCGCAACTGGCTCACCAAGCAGGTCATGGACTACTCGGTCAGCAGGCCGCGACCTGCTCACCAAGCAGGTCATGGCCTGCTCAGTCAGCAGGCTGTACCCTGATTGGGAGGCCTTCTTACCAAGTGGGCCGTGACCTCTTCAGTGAGCAGGCCAAGGCCTAACTGAGTAGGCCCTGACCAGCTCAGTGAGCAGGCCAAGACCTCACTGAGAAGGCCGTGACCTTCTTGGTTAGCAGGCACAACCTGCTCACCAAGCCAGTCAATGCCTGCTCAGCAAGAAAGCCATGCCCAGCTGGGTGGGCAGGTAATTGAGGGGTACCTGGAGCGGGTGCCCACCTAATTTTTTTGCTAGAAGCTGGACACCTGCACCTGTACTTAGCACCCGCAGACTGATACCTATTCTTAAAATGAGGGGTACCCGCCAATGGGTACTGGGTACCCGCAAACGGGTATCTGAGGCCATCTCTAGACCATTTCCCAGCTCAATTACCAACATGTACTGGACATTTTGAGGGGTAAAAATCTGTCTCCAGGGCCAGTATACACCAATCATTCATCTTGGTTTTCACAGTAAAATGAATTCTAAATATCAGTCATCAAGCAATCCATGTCCCATCTCAATGAAAAATATGTTTTTTCATTGAGGAGGGATTATCCACTTTGTAACCATGTGCCAGTCATGGAGTCTGTTAGGGCCCTTTTCAATGACCAGCATGTATGGTCAATTGTGATGGGCATTTTAAAGCTTGGCCTGAATTGGTTATTAGGCTTTGACAAATTCAACTCATTGACCAAGCTATAGCAGCCGTTAACAGAGGGACATCAGAGCTCTACAAACAGTGATGCCTTGGAGTTGAGATGCACCACTACCATCTCAATGAAAAATAAAAAAATTGTAATTGAGACAGGAAGCACTGGCATTCATGAACCCATGACCAATATTAATTATGGCCTATTTCTCCAGGGGTGATAATACTTTATCCCTTCAATTGATATTTGGATTTAATAGCCAAAAAATCAGTTACACTCTGTAAAATGCATGGACTGAGAAATTGAAGTTCATGACCATGATTGAGTTCAGCTAGAATTCAACATGAATTCAACAAAAGTTATGGATAAATTCACACTGTGTAACATATCACTTCATTGTGAGTTCAACCCTAGTTATCCTCATTGAAAGGAATAGTTGATGAAAAATATGGGATTAACTTACAACAGACATATGACCAAAACAAAGGTTGAGTTAAGCTATGGCACTTCCTGTAGAGTGCCCCCTTGGCTCCCCTGGTGTTCAAAATCAAATGTGTAGATTCAAGAGCTAAAATTACATCACCCTGCAAAATTTTATTAATTCAAAATTTGAAACTCTAGATCTGACTCTGTAGCACCCTACATATTCAAAGGAAAGTTCTCCATTGACCTTGTTCAATTATCACCAAAAATAACTCATCACAAACAGCTTTTGTAGAAAAGTTTGATATGGCAATCATTTCAATAGTGGCAACACTGCAACCTCTGTGCTTCACTACAAAAAGGGGCAAATTAGTGTAGCGTAGCAGCCGTCTGCTTTGCCTGGTTACAATTAGCAATAGCGGCAGCAGCAAATTGCTATTTGCAGCGCCAGCGTAGTGGAAACCCCACTTCACGTTATTTGACCTCCGTGTAGCGGAGTGATTTTCTTGCGCTTTAGCTTCAAAATAGCGCAGCAAGAGCGGGAAAGTGGCTTGCTGCGCTTTTTGCCGCTATTAGCGGCTTATTCCACTCTTTCAGCGGAATTTCCCTCTGTTTCAGCGGAATTTGCCGCTATTTCAGCAAGAATTTTGGCTTTTTCAGCAGGAAATTCCGCTTTTTCAGCGGGGAAACTCCAGGTAAGTTCAGCGCTCAGTGTAGCGCAGTTCCGCTTTTTGAGCGGTCAGTGTAGCGCAGTTCCGCTTTTTGAGCAGTCAGTGTAGCGGGAGACCCGCCACGGGCCACTGAAAAAAGCTTGCTAAAATCATTATTTTTTCTTTCTTGTAACAAAAAGCAAAAAGCGCAGTGGTGCCCCTGCTTCAAAAAGCGTGAGCAAAGTGGGCCTCAATCCGCTGCGCTTTTGCTACGCTGCCGCTATGTGCAGCCTAGATGTTGTGCTGTTGATAGTGGAGAATTCTTGTTTTGACCAACACAATTATATTGTTCATGGTATTGGTTCACCAAGCCCTGGTTTTTAAAACCCATGTATTGTATTGTCCAGCCAATATGATACCAATACATTGTATTGCCCTCACCAATACATTTTATTGCCCTCACCAATACATTGTATTGCCCTCACCAATACATTGTATTGCCCTCACCAATACATTGTCTTTCCCTCACCAATACATTTTATTGCCATCAACAATACTTTTTATTGCCCTCACCAATACACAGTTTTTGGGAACTGTGTATTGTATTATTGTACCTACCTTGCTTAGAGCCACTTTCTTCCCCTGAATGGTTAGATCTCTCCCCTCAAACTCTCTTGTACTGTTTCCATTATTTTGTATTGTTGTTGGCACCCTTGTTGTTGGATGGATTCATGGGGCAACTGTTGCAGCCCAGTTTCATTTTGCTTTTGACTGGGGTGTGCTGGAAGTTTCCCTCTTTGACCCTGCTTTTCCGGCTGCTGGATCTTTCAACTTTTTTTTTGCCAATGTTTGGGTCTCAGTTGTCCCTCATCTCACCCTCCATGAAGAGGTTGATATATCCAGATTCAAGCTTGTTGAAGCACCTGGCTGTTTTCTAGCAGGATTTCTGAACCTTGGGGTGCAACACCAAGATATCTGCTACCAATTTGGAGCTGGTGGGGTTGTTGATTTGATGTGAAAACAAGTTTTCTTGGATCTGGATGTCATAGTGTACACTGTAGTGCTACCATGTGTTGAAATTCTATTTCTCTTCTCCTTTGGGTTGGGGCAGGTCAACCCGCATTTTTTTTCAAGCATGTAGCACCAGGGGAGAGGAGGGGGCACTCCCCAGGGAGTGCCATAGCTTAACTTTTTTCTGTAACTCTGGTGGATACCTCCCCTACATCTTTCTTTGAACTTCACAAAGTATTAGTTAACCCATGTTGAACTCATCTGGAATTTGACTGGAATTTAGTTTAATCTGTATAGAAAAGATATCCAAAACAAAGTTGTAATTGAAGTTGAATTGTTCTTCAATTTATAAAATGATTCTGGTGAAAATCCAGACTGTTTGATTGAAATTTTAGTAGTGTACAAAAAGTTATTCAGGAAGGATGATAATGTTCCAACAGATCATCATGGCCAAGATCTTCTTTGAAAAAATTGATTAATAATTGTGTTATACTATTGAATTCTTTACCTTCTGCATCCAAATAAGTGTAAGAATATGCCCTGACATTAGCAAAAATTTTCTGCAATTGTACCACAACGTGTGACAAAACGGTACCCCTCTCAGTCCAAAAAATGATTGAAGTCAATCTGGGGAGTGTTAGGGTTCAGCTGGAAATCATGCTGCATTGCCACATACTTGGTGGTAAGAGGGTTTTTTTTATTTATTTATATATTCTCAGCTTCATGTTCCATTTCTGTTTTTTGTGAGAGGGAATTTTGAAGCGGGATAGGGGGACATTGTCAAAATTGGTTTCACACCCCATGACCAACACAAACTAGTAGTCATCCGTGCAAGGCCCATCCTTTTGACCAGTATGTCTGTGTAACATGCATTTATTGAGCAATTGTAGTCCATAGTCAGGATTAAGTTGAGCTAGAATTCAAAATAAATTCAACAAACATTGGTGATAATTTCACAAAGTTTAGAACATCACTTCATCATTATTTCACCTCCATTTCACCTCATTGAAAGGAATAGGTCATCAGCAATTTGTGATTGAATTCTGACAGAGTTCAGACCAAAACCAGGGTCAACTTAAGCTATGGCACTCCCTGGGGAATATGTAGATAGACAATTCATAGAGCTGTGAGGTGAGTTGCAAGTACTTTCACACATTTCAGTTGCTTTGGATTGCAAAGTTGCTGCCTGTCATTCATCAGAGATTTCTACTATTTCAGAATTGGTAGGCTGAGATTCTTTCCTTGTAACATCTTTTGGAGAGGAGGGTTTATCTTCTAGGACTTGCTTCTTGGTTTTTGTTGATGCCGTTTTGGTTCTTGAGCGTGTAGACAGAGATACCCAGTAATTTCTAGAACTTGGACGTAAAAGCTAAACAGGCTAACCAGTGAACCAGCCCTAACATAAGTATGGATGTCTGACATCCCAGTGTGGGGCTCAATAGTGATGCTTTGCCACTTGTTGATGCACAACATAGGATGGGATGGGATGGACTCGGACTTGCTTGCCAGCCTTCAGGCACGGTGCACCAGTCTCTGAAGCACATTGTTGGGCCTGATGGGCTGGCCCACAGGTATGGAAACCTGTCTATACCCAGCCCAAAAAGATCCCAGGTTGTTGCAGGTTGGGTCTAACGCTGTGGACCAGGGTTCAGGACAGGTGGTTTGGTCCATCCCATTTCCCACATCCAAAACCCACCCAGGTTACAGGTGATCCACCCGGGTGGTTGCTCCCACTTTTTTGACTCCAAGTCAGGCAGCTTATAGGAGCCATAGCCTCATTATTCTTAGTCCCACAATGAAGCGCAAGCACCAACAGTCCCCTCCAGCCAGCCAGGAAGTTCCAGAAGTCATATACCAAGATTTCAAATTGCTGGTTCACTCATTGTGCAAGATTTTGAGCCTCAGCAAAGATGTCCTGTATCTTTATAACAATCCCAGCCACTAGCGGTGCCTTCAGAATGAGTCGCTTCTCAAGGGTTATTTTTTTTTCAATCATAGAATCTTGAAAACAGAACAAAGGCATGTAATTACAGCCCAAACACAAGATATCTGTCCTTCCAAAACCACCCGGGTGGTCCGGGGGGTGCTGAGGCCTCATCCCCAATCCCGGACCCTGGGTGGACCACCCGGGTGGTGCCGTACAGGGTACAGCCTTAGTCGGGTCACCTTTCTGCTTATTTGCCAAGTGGACTGTCCAAGCCCGTCCCAAAGCCCGGCGGGTTGCAGGTAGTCCACAGGCCACCCGAGCCCATTCACAACCTGACCCATACTCAATCATTGTGTAATTTGTTGGGGAGAAAAAAAAGGGTATTTTCAGTCTTGAATTTTCCATCAGCACAAGTGTTTGGCCACTTGTAGCAAGCTGAGGAAAATGAGAGGATAGAAATTGTGACCATATGAGTCCAGTCTTTAACAAGCCCTAGATTCCGCTATCAAGCCGGTATAAGAATATCAGGGGTAAAAAAAACAACATAGTAAAGCAAGAAGAACCACACAGCGACCACTATTACATATTGAGAATGTAAGAAGTTCTACAACCAAGACACAACCTGAGAGACAGCCTAGTAAAAAAAAAAAAGAAAAGAAAAGAAAGAAAGACGATTGAATTGGAAAGGGCGCATGCAAGAAATAGCAAGCATGAGCGGGCACGGGGTATCCATCCCTAATCAAGAGTCAAAGGAATGTAGTAAATCTGGACGCAAGACGAGACCCGAGTCCTCGTTGAAATCAACACATCAAGAGCCTCGAATCAAGTCTGTAAACCCCAGTCAAAAGAAGATGTCAATCGAGTTAAAGAAACATTCGACTCAGGTCACACACAGGCACGCAAGCAAGAAAGAAGAAACCTACAAAGGATCTCATTGACAGATAACTTGTTCATTTTCTTGGCAGCCTCTGTTCCTAGGGCTTGATTGGCAACTGATTGTTTTTCTTCTTGCAACTGAAGGATCCGGTCCTCGATGGTCTGGAAGAATATATTAGAAAAAAAAAGCGTCTTGTTAGAACCGCAGGCAAGGAAAAGTAAATATGATATGATCACTTACGTCTGCAATGGTTATCTTGTAACATTTCCTACAAATCAAAGTGGGTTAGATTTCATACCTAACGTCTCAGTTGATACTACTTACACATCCTCACGTTGTCCGAATCGATGAGCCTAAGTAGATGGATATCATATTAGTTCGTAGTACTTCGGTTTATTCTCAAGCAAGGTGATAAGGAGTACTTACTCGGTCAAATGCCTGAAAAGTATGAAAAAGAAGCACACGTGAGCAGGCCTCGCTTACGCCCAAATCAAGATCTGATCTTACCTGGGTCTCAATTGACGGGTTCCACCATGGATCCATCAGGATAACTCTTGAGCAGGAGGTCAAGTTCAAGCCCACACTTCCACCTGTAACGGTGCAGCGATCATCGTATAGCATATCAGCCACATGTCTTATGTCGGGATCGGGGCTACAGAGATTATCCGTTCCAACTTACATTTCAATGAAATCAGCAACACAGTGCATTTGGGATCTGATTTGATTTTATCCAGTGCGCGAGTTTTCTCATCGGGGGTCTTGGCGCCGTCATCTGGGAGGACCAGGCAGTGTCAGAGGCATCATCACGCGAAGCAACATTAATCAGACAAGACACCCACATCGCGTGTAGCCGTAACCAGCTTTTTTGATAAAAGGTTCAATTAAGTTTAAGAACGACGTGAACTGTTGGGAGAAGATGGCGTGCTTTGATCAATATCATCACCAGGCGCTGGAAATTGAAGTCGGTTCAATCGGACTCAACCTGTGAAAAAACAATTGTCTTTTTTCGGGTTTTGGTGTCTTCGGCTTGGATTTCATCCAAGAGCTCCAACAAACGTGAGATTTTAGTAGAAGTCTCCATGCCCTCGAATGTCTTGGCAAGTCGGAGTTGTCTGGCACATGCAATGCAATGGGATTCGCCGGCTAGTTCGGGCGCCAGAACTTCCAAGCAGATCGAACATTTCGAAACTTTCACGTCCATTCCGCCCATCATGTCAGCAAGATTGTCCACTTGATTCTCCGCGTCTTCGACCGTCGACGAATTCTTGCCATCCGTGATTTCCAGGTTGTCCGCATCGGCTCTGTCCGAGCCAAGCGCTGGGTGCAGAGTCGCTGGTAAATAAAACAATAACATGAGCTCATATTCAACTCTCACGGGGTGGGCCATCTAGGAGCTGACCTTGTCGCATTCGTAGAAGCAAAGTAAGAAAGGTAATGTAGCTCTGTACTCGTTCTGACACTCATCAGAAAACAAGAAAACGCGCTCAAGGTCATTATGTTACCAATTCAACGACTACTTACTTTCTTTGCGTCGCCACTAGCAGTAATTTTCGCCATCCGCTCGGCCATCCGCTCACTGACGCTTTGGTAGAACTGAGTTTCTTCACTGTCAGGCCAACATCACAGCAACAGATTTAGCTCAACTCAGTATTTATAATTTTCTGTAACTAGCTGCTTGGACTTTACGTTGTTCGAAAAGGCGTCCGGAGCAAAATGAGCTCTTTCCCAGGAAGCTTTAATATGGGGTTCCGTCTTTATCCTTGGACTCTTTTGACCTACGAAGTAAAAATGACCTTCAAGAGCGCCTGTATTCTGACTATCGCTCCTTTCCCACGGCTGCTTTTCATAGGCTTCAAGATTTTGTCTTGAAATTCAGCGTAATCATTGAATGGTCTCACTGAATTTCCGATGAACTTGAGCAAAGGGAATATATCTTCAACTCCATTCTTTGCAGAAAAAAGAAATTGAAGCATGAAACAGTTAGTCCACAACAGAAGAAAGAATCCACTAAAATGACATCATGATTACCTGAATAGGAGTACCAGTCAAGCACCATTTATAATTCCCTCGTAACTCAAAGCATGCTTTGGTCTTTTGGGCCTGGCGATTTTTGATCGTGTGAGCTTCATCTAGAATGATCCTCCAAAACCTCATCGGGGATCCATCATCCTTCGTGAAGAGCGGGGAGGATTTCGTCTTGCTGGCACGAGATGTCTTGGATTTTTTACCGCCAGCAGAATCACTCAATTGATCTTCCTCTTCACTGGAACCGTTGCCACTCAGCGCTAGCTTCTTAGGATTTTGCCATTCAGACGAGACAACTACATTTTGCCCGACCGGAGTTTTGAGCTTGATTATAATGCTTTGTACGAGCGACGATGAAGCTTACCGTCGTAAGTAGTAACTACCACCCGATACTTGTGCAACTTGTGCGCAATTTGATGGCGTTTTGAGCCATGGTATAACACCACTGACAGGTCGGACTTCTGCTCGACCTCATCAACCCATTGATCCTTCAAGGCCAAGGGGCATACGACCTACATAATTGGTGAAGCAATTTTAGAAGATGAACACAAGTCAAAGGGTTTATCCGTAAGGAAAAGGTACTTACGAGGGTGGTTTTAGGAGCTCCTTTTTCCAGTTGTTTGTGAGCACTTATTAATGCGATGGACTGGACTGTTTTTCCAAATCCCATCTGGCAACATCACAAAAGGCAAGCTGATCGTTAGGCAAAAGAGCGAGGTTGCTGATATATATATATATATATATTGAAGACTCACATCATCAGCCAGGATGCCTCCCTTCTTCTTCCCTTCTTCCCTACTCTTCATCCAGTTGACTCCCACGACCTGATGGGGTAAGAGTTTGCAGCTCAATCCTTCGGGCATCGCAGCTTCCATATCGACATCCTCCATGTCCCCCTCGTACATGCCCTCAACTAGTTCGCGCAGAGCATCCTCGCTCTGTTGCTGAGTCATGAACTCCCTAGGGCCTTCGCTCAAATCGATTCCGAGCGGGTTAGAATCGGATTGGTCTTTCTCATGCGAAGAGGTAGATGGTCGGCCCTTGTTTCCATCTGCCAAATAAGGAATTCATAGTTCAGCATCATGCCATGGAAGAGGCACGTCCACTGGGTAGCCGTATATACATACCGGAAGTTTTGTCGGACGGGTCGAAGGGCGGGCCGGCCTTGGTCGCAGCAGTTCCACCGAGAAGCGGGCCACTCAAAACTCGGGGCTTGATGTCTATCTTTTGCATGTCTTGAAGCATTGCGTTATAAGCCTGCTGTTTGGCGGATAGCTTAGCTGGCTCGCCGTGACGGGTCGCAGAATCCGACTTTAGATTTGGATCCATCCGCGCCAAGGGGAGGGGGTTCAGTGGGTTGGAGGTGTGCGCATCCTTTGGAGGATCCATGACAGCGATCTTGGTCGTCTCGGGAGTGCCGCCAAAGAACGAAAAGGCTCTGGTCAAGCAATCAAAAGGCTCTGCTGGGTTGTGTCACGTAAGGTTGACGGCGCGCACGCAGGTGGCGCGCCAAAGTGCGCGCCAGGCGCCGGCGCGCCCCTAGCGCCCCTCATTTGGGAAAAAAGGGGGGTGGCGCGCCTTTCTACCCGATTTTTTTGTGAGGGGCCAACTGATGCTGGGAGACTCTGGGAGGGTCTATGAGATTTTCCCCCGGACTTGTCCCCCGGGTCTCCACTCCGGCTGGGGAGCACCTTGCCGAGGCTGGTGCCTTGCCGGGGGGGCCGGACTGCGGCGCAGCCCCGGTGTTTTGGCCTTCCCGGCCAAGTGGGGAAGCCATAGCTTCCTTCCTCTCTTGAGATCTAACTCTGGTCGGCTCGCCGTTGCGGCTTGCCTAGGTCGACCTGGAGACTGGGCCGGCCAGCCCCCCAAGCCTCCCGGAGTGTGGGTTGGGCGGAGAGAGATCCCCCCTCGAGCCTTTGCGGTTCCTCCCGCCGCCCGTCCTCTGGTTGGAGGTGACGGACGGTCGCTCCGGCCTGCTTCCTCAAAGCTTTGGCCGGGGGTGGATTGCGCACGAAGGCCGAGAGAGGAGGGTGAATCAGGTAGAAAGCCCCGAAGCCTTTCCCCTCCCAAAGAGAGGGGTCGGGACTCTTCCCATCTCCCGGGGTTGTTCCTGGGCCTTGTTTGGGACCCTCTCACTCTCCTCTTTGCTTTCCGGTGCTAGCACCTATTCACGGCCTGGATTTCATTGCGTTTTCCCAGCAGACATCTAGCTCCTTTACCATCCTTTTGGCGTCCTTGGTTTCTTTCGCCGAGTAAGGCCTGATGTACAGCTGGTAGCAGTCGGACTCCCACCGCCCCAGCTTCTTTATCTCTTCTATGGGTACTTCCATTGCGTAGCGAAACAATGCCCCTCCTACCCTGAAGGAGTGTCCGGTTAGGGGGTGATACCCCCCTTCCTCCCATACCTTCTCCAGGGTCCTCGTAGTCCCGGATCGGGTTAGGTTGCGTCTGGTTCCGTCTTCTTGGTAGTACCCAAAGATCGATTGACCAGGTCCGCCGGCTTCTTTGATTCTCCTTTTCAACGCCGCCACTGGGCACAAGAGGTTGTTGAGTGGGAACAGGCGGATTTTCTGGCGCTCTCCGGGTTTTGCCGTCTTGGCATCTCAAAGGATGATTGTGGCCTTCCTCCTTGAGCTGGCGGAACTCTACGTCTTCCGTTGCTGGTTCGCGCCTCTCGCATGGCGGGCCGCTCGCGTTTTGGTAGGTAACTTTGCACAGGCGTGCCATCCCCCAGTAAGCCACCAACCTTTACCTTGGGCCCGGCTAGGAGGAGCTTGCTAGTCAAGTGTACCAGGTGGTAGGGCATGTCAGCTTTCTTCTTTTCCTTCTCCGGTTCGGCTGCGTCCTCTTTTTCTGATGCTCGTAGCATTACGGCTACCCGTGCCTCTGTTGTTGCGGGGTACACTTCGTCGTGGTAGAGATGCCAAGCCTTCAAACCATACAAGTACTTCTGCACCCTCTTGGCCTTTACATTGTGCTCCGTAGGCTGCCCGGCTTCTCGACCTGCCCAGAAGCAAAAGTGGTAGATCTGGTCCGCTGTGGCTGGTAGCACAAATTCGGTTTCGCCAGTGGCCTCTATGCTTTTCAGGAACTTCCTCACAGCTGCGTCATAGCTTTTGAGTGTGGTGGGCTTGTAGCCTCGAAGCATGTGTAGGTCTTGCTGGGTGGGTGCTTTCTCCTTGGACCCGCCGCTCAGGAAAGCTGTCAGTTTGGCTAACTCCATGTTGTTTCCCCCTCCCTCTGGCTCTCGCCAGGGTTTGTGGTTGTGTGGGGCAAAACGGGGTTTCATTTCAAGTCTTGGGCTACCCCCTTTCTTCCTTGTACTGGGACTCAAACAGTTGATCTTCCCCTCATGTCTGTCTTAACAGGTGTCTCAGGTCCACCGAGAGAGTTATCTCCACCCGGTTCCTTTCCTTCAGGTCTGCCTTGATACCTCGGGACAGGTCATTGGCTCTGTTTTCCCCTGATGATACCCTTTGCGCTACCAGGTTGGCCTGTAGCCTGACCAGCAGGGTTTGGATTAATTTCCACTCGTCGTTGACTATCCGGTTGCCAGATTTTCTCTTGTGTATTGCGTGCTCCGTTGTTGTGTTGTCCGTCCATACAATGAACGTTTTCCCTCTCTTTATCCCTACCTTCTCTAGCATTGGCAGGCCCAGCCGTATGGCTACCGTTGTGAGAACTCCTTTTGGGATGGATTGGCAGTTCTGTGAGGGGGAAATAACAGAAGATAATATTCCTAGTATGTATGAAACTATTATAAATGTTACGGGTGGTTTGAAAGACCTGCCCCTCTAATGTACTACAAAGAGCTAACACAACAACTTTTATTTATTGTTGTGGCTCAACTAATGATAAAGAAAGCTTATATGTAGCAGTCTCTATCAGACTTAGATCAACTTTTGTATGCAGCAATATCAGGACTACTATAATAAGGTAAGTGAAAAGTGGAAGTGATGATGGAAATCCTATGAGCTAGATGATCCGTATACTAATCCTTAGTGAAGTGTTGATGGTTTTGTAGTTTCCGGAAGAGTGTTGAGAGCTGATGATGGTAAAGTAAATATGGAGTGGAAGTGACTTATGGAGATGAAATAAGTGAAATATTTTTTGTTGTTTTATGTTTGTGACTTGATGGAATAGATGAAACTAATAATATGTGAACTATTCAGGGTTTTGATGTCCTCTTTCTTAACCTTTAGTTAAGGGAGGTTTCTGTACAGTTGAATATTCCCTTGGCTAACACAAGGTATGAAAGACTTTGTTGGACTACCTGATTAAGAAACACACCACAAGACTACTTTATAAGGGTTGTGGTGAGTTCTGGAGAATGTGATGGATGAGTGGTGAGTGAGATGGTGGTTGCTGGCAGGTTTTTCCTGGTCGGATGAGGTTGGAAGGGGGTGAGAAGCCCTCCTTTTATATCAAATAGTGAGTTATTTTTGCTGGTGTGAAAATACTTTGAGGGATTTTTGCTGGTGAGGATCTGAATCATGTCTTCTAATTGGTCAGAACTTGATGTCTGAATCCTACGTGATGATTGGTCAGATCTGAGCCGTGCGTCCTTATTGGTCAGACTTGATGACTGAATTCTTCTAGAGTTTTCCTGTCTGAACCGTGATCTCTGATTGGTCAGAACTTGATGAGATAATTCTTCTTGAGACTTCTGGCTGAACCGTGTGTCCTGATTGGTTGGACTTCTATTTCTGAATCCTACGTGTTGATTGGTCAGAACTTGATGGCTGAACCGTACATGATGATTGGTCAGAGTTGATTATGTAAGACTATGGAATAAGACTACGGATTAAGCTATGACTATGTGCTTGTCCCTGTGCTATGTACTTATAAAACTATGTATAAAGACTATGTATATATAACTATGGATTAAATGGGACTAGCCCAGAGGTTTGAGTGAGTGACTATGGTTTAAGTTCCAGTGAGAGTGGAAATATGTGGTGACATGTCAGTTCTGTGACATCCCTGATGGGATAATTGATCCTTGTGACATATTTGATACTTGAAACCTAAATAGCACACCACACCGTCTCTAGCCATGCTATCCCTCTTTCCGTATTGTCCCTCTCTGACCATGGGTTCTGCAACTGGAATTGGGCCCAGCGTCTTCCAATTAGTACCCCTCACCATGAAAAAACAATTGTCACTTGATATCAAGTGACATTACTCAACTTTGGTTGCAGCTTCAAAGCTACTCCATTCCTACTCTCAATTTAATTTTGGTTTTCTTGATTTTAATTTTGAAAAAATTCAGCAAAAAATGAGCATCAGCTCAGTGCTTACTGCAGTAAATCTCAGCCTGCTCAGCAGTTCAGCTCATAGTCAACTTTGGTGCAACTCAGGGCTCAGGGTGGCCAGGAGCTCAGCATTTACTGTGGCATTGCTCAGCTCCCATTGTACAAAAGCTCAGGGATACCCATGAAATAGCTCAGTTCTCATTGATACTGAGAAAAATTCATTCTACATAGTTTTAGGAAAAGAAAAGGTCTGGATAGATTGTGGATAGCTGGCTGGAGTTGGCCAGATGTCACTTGATATCAAGTGACAATTGTTTTTTCATGGATGCCGTATTTGGTTGAGGCGTCGCCCACCCACCCAATTTTGGTTGGTGCGGGGTTTGGGATCAGCTGTGTCAACTGGAATGTTAGGAGCGTGGTGTACCAATTCTGCATGTCCTCTTGGGCGTCATTGGCAATCGGCCGTGTCACCCTCATGTGTTCCCAGCCGCATAGCATCCTGTATAGGCTGTTCAGATAGCATCTAAGCTGTGGGAGAATGTAGGAGACATGGTTCAGTCTCCCAGTCATTACTTCCACGTCGTGGAAACTGAGCTGGCTTCCTGGGGCTAAAAAGTCGCGAACTTGTGTTATTTGCTCTTGCAGCTTGTCCTCTGGCAGGCAAACGGTTTTGTTTCTTCCGTTCCGGATGAAACCAACGTATTTCTGTTCATCTGAGAAACCGTATCTTTTCTCCTTGTTCATTTGGACCCCTAGTTCGTTCAATCTGACCACAATGTTGTTGAGAGTCATCACGTACTTGGTTCCTCTACTCGCGACGTCCCCACGCTTAGCATCTCCGCGGATCCTGCCACCACGGGTCTCTGATAAAATACCTCACTCCGCGGATCCCCTCTTAAGGAACACGGACTCAACCTTGTCTCAACTCAGCATTTCCAGTGTTCAAGCCTCTCCCTCAAACATCCACTCACTTGCTTACCACAATCAACATGTATCTCTCGTCTATTTAAACGGCTCTCTTTCTCCCTCCAGACTCCTTTCTGCTCGGGAACCCAAACCACTTCATCATCATAGTAACTCTGCCATCATCATCCTTCTTAGACTCAGTCTGACTCGTTCCCCAACATCTTTGACAATCACTCTGCCCTGTATCCATTGGCATCAACTCTTTTCCAACACCTTTGTTGACCTCCCTGCCTTTCACTACAAACATTTGTAATTTTACCCAAAAAAAAAACAACTGTTTGGGTTAGGCAAAATGTTAACTTTTTTCAACAAAATGGCTCAGTAATGAAAATTGAGCAAAACTGAGCATGCTCAGCAAAATCCCCTAAAGTTGCAAGAATGAATAAAATTGATTTCTGCTCAGTTTGTAAAAAAAAAAAAAAAATTGCTGAGCATGCTCAGTATAGCTTATTTTTCACTTCTGACCATTTTTTGTAAAATTGGGTATATGTTTTGCCCATCCCAAGTTCACATTTTCCTTCTGGGTAGAATTGCAAATGTTTTTAGTGTTTGCTTTGTCAGCGGACCTTCAACCTAGCCCTTTCTGGTTTCTCACCTCTTTCTTGCGTCCTCCAAACTCTTAACATCATTGCCTCAACACTCAACCATCAGTTGCACTAGTATGTGCCATCCTGTTTCTTCTCTGTCTGTCTCGCGTGTTGATGTCTTTTCTTTTCAGTCCCCTTTCCTTTCTTTCCTCCCGTTCTCCTCAATTCTTCATTCTCTTGTTGTCTCATTAGTCAGACCGTGTTTGCCCTAAGGTACCTTTCTTTTTCTTTTTGTTTTGTTCTCATTTCCTTTTTGTATGATTGATTGTTCTGATTGAAATTTCACCCTAAGTTTGTTCAAACCTAAAAGATGTCTGGCATTTTGGTTGCTGCGTCTGGTCGTTTGACAAACATGTTGTCATTGACCCTACGTCTACTCAAATTGCCTTAAGGGCTACAACAAGTTTGCTCTCTCTTTTTTTTTTTCTTGGACCAGCCAGGCTTTAATTGCGGGTTACCTATGGTCTGTAGTTTGACCCGCTTCCTTTCCCGCCGTCCCTGTACCGGTTCAAGTAGTTCGGATCAAAAGTGCTTCCCTTGTAGCCGGATTTCTTTGGCTGCTTGATTGCTGCTGGCTTTGGGATTGAGCAGGTGGCTTGCTTGGCCGCCGGTGTTGCCTTCTTTGGTGCTGTGTTCCCAACGTTCTTCTTTGCTTGCTTGGTACCCGTTGTTGGGTCCCAGTCTTCCCGTACCTCCCCCTCTGCATACGGGTTTATGTCCTCGAAGTCCAGCTTGTTGAACCTTTTGGCCGTGGCGTAGCAGGAGTGTCTGACCTTCTTCCGGAGTTTTGAGATCTCCGCAACTGATTGTGTGCCGTCCTTGCGGGTCACCCAATGGGCAAAGGCGTTTGTCCTGATCTGGATGTTGTAGCGGAGTGCTACCATGAAGCCCTCCTCCGTGTGGATCATGTTGGCGTTCCTCTTGTGCTTCAAGATCCATCTTGCTAGCTTCTTGTACTTGTAGACTTGCTTCATGGTCCGGTGAAACTTGCAATGGTTTACCGTCCATTTGCTGAAGCTCTGGGTCCATTTGCTTGGGTAGGGGTACCCGGTGTAGCGATTCCGATTGGTGCTGAGATTGTCAAGCTTGGAGTGCTTTTCCGCGTGATGCATGATAGCGGCGTTTCTCCAGGTCTTATTGAAAATGGTTAGGGGGATTGGCCCTTTCAATTCCCGGCAGTTTTTATCAAAATACGGGGTGAAACCCATGTCATCGTGGGTTGGGATCAATCCGGAGATGAAATTGATCCCGCTGACCGTGGTTTCCTTGTCTGAGCTCTTGCCTGAATCACCCTCCCCTTCTTCCTTGTCCTCCTCTTTGGAGGATGAGTTGGGTTCTCCTTCCTCATCATCCTCCTCTGTCCCCTGGTCCATGTTGCTAAAGTGTTGGGGGGAGGGGCTTCTTGGCCTTTTTGGGTTCCCTCCTTTGGGTGCTGGGGGGTTGGGTTTCCTGGTGGGTTGCCCCTCCGTCGCTTTGTGCATTTTGAAGTACATCTCGGCCCCCCGCCTGTCACCACGGGTGTCTGCCTCAATGGCCCTCTGTATGAAGGACTTTGCTGGTGCAGCTGGAGGTTCTTTGGTGGGGGGGGGGGTGGTGCTAGATGTTAGTCACTCTGCTCTCTGTTTCCTTTCCGTACGGTGCGTGTGGGGTTTTTTTTTTTACTCACCATCACTGGTTTTCATATTCCTTCCCAACGTGTCTGAGTTGTTGCCTTCCAAGTCTTCTTCCTCCGACTCTTCTGTGATGCCAAAGCGTTTTCCCGCCGGGTTTTCCTTAATGTTAGCCACTTCGCTTAGGCGTGTTTTGCGCTTGTGTATCCGCCCTACCGCTGGGATTACCCGGCCTGTTGGTCTGTTCTTGCTCTGTGCAGTGGTTGCTTGGTCCCGTGTGTTTGCCGTCGCTCCGGCTTGCGCCTGGCTTCCCGAGTTCCCGTCCGCCGGTGTGCCCTCTGCTTGGTTCTTGCCTCACATGGTGTTTGACAGGTCAGCTAGTTTGGAGGTCATGTTTTAGATAAGGTCTGAGTCTGAAAGATTTTCTGACGTGCAGTCGGCCATTGGGTTTGGTGCTTTTGGGCTGGCGGCGTTGGGCAGGTGAGGGGGTGCCGGTACTTTTCCGGCCCTTGCCTCCTCGACTCCCAGGGGTGCGGTAGCCCTAACCTCCATCTGGGGCTAGTGCTCCCGCGGGGGGATTAGGCCCTCCCGGCGCCTCTGTGGACCCTGCCCACTTCCGGCTATGCTTCCGTGAGCTCCAATCCCCCGTCTTTTTGGTTTGGATTGTCACTATTTGCATGCCAAAAACCCAAGGAATGGGCTGAAACTTCATTCAGGGGGACAAATTCAATAAAATAAATGCATAAACCCTTGAAAGAAAAAGTAAAAAGCCTCAAAAACAATAAAAGAAAACCCCCCACACCAGTTTTTGGTGGCGCCCGGCGCCGCCTGCCAAGGGCGCCATGCTCTGCCCAATGGGAAGGCGCCCCTGGGCGCGCACCTGTCCCAATTGTGGCGCCGTCAACCCTAGTTGTGTGAATGAGGAGAGGAAATATTTTAAACTGTGACCAGTTGCAAGTCGCGCTCGCACTCGCAGCACCGCGTATGTTTCAGCCTGCGCAGGACATGGTTCAAACATCAAGCTTTCCAAAGAGAAAACACACTCCCTTCATAAATGAGCTTAAATTCTCTTACATGGCCTTAATTATAAATCAAGCTTATTTTAGATGGCTGTCAAAGTGCAAGTTTGATGCTTTTATGATTCATGAATTTTATGCATACATACATAATTTTGGAATTTATTTCAATATTTACACATTTGAAAGGCAAAGAGATGCTCAGTTTGTCTCAGAGTCAGTGGCTTTGTTAAAGACCTGTCTTCACCTGCCTTCACTTCCCTTTCTTCCATAGCATGTCTAGCCCAACATAAAGCCTTACAAACAGAGGGTCCCGCGGTTGGGACCTGTGTTACGTTAGATCTCATCTGCATCAATGGAATCTAATGGAATTCCAAACAGTCCCAATTTCCAAACTACATAACAAGGTCCTGTTTGTCAGCGTCATAAAAAACAGCGTAATATTGAGAATTTAATTTAATAAAAACTAAACTCTTCAACCAAATTCAACCAAATTTTTATTCCGGGAAGTAGAACAACTCCTCTCAATAGAATGATATGAAGAAAACCAACAGTTTTGGTGATCTTGAGCCTAAAAATTGCAATATTTCGCTTAAGAAGGGTTCTAAGTGTAATATTTGTATTATGGTGATGAAGATTGCCTAAAACCTCATTTTTTTTGATGGAAATATTGAAAGGAGTAGCTCAACTTTACTGCATAAAAATTTTGACTGGTAATGTTGAGTGATTTACTTTTTATTGAATTAATTGCTCGTTATTACGCTGATATTTATGACGCTGACAAACGGGGCCCAAGTTCCCTACTTGTCCAGCACCATATTTCCCAGTGTGTCAAGAATCACCAAGATCAGGAGTGATGTCTTCTTCCAAGGGTTTTCAGAAACGAGCGAGGATTTTCAGGAACAGGTAAATGATACTGTGGAAATATGGAGAATACAAGAGATAAGTCCCATGAGGAAAAAGGGTAACAGCATCACGAGAAAACTCCTACTGTCAAGAGACAAACCAGGAATACAAGAGGGCATAAGAAATAAGAAAGGTGCACGTTACAAAAGGAGTGCACAGTAGATAATCATTGAAGGGATCCATGATAGAAAGAAAGACTTTCTTCAAGATAACAAAGATGTATGCATGTAGACAAGATGATCCGTGAGTTCTGGATAGAGAGTAAAAGAAATAACAACCGTACATAATCCTAACAACATGATAGTAGAAGAAAATATTACAATGTGACAACCAACATAGAAAAGGCTAGTGTCTTAATTCGTGCAGTGATTCTTGAAATCATGAATTGATTTTTTATTGGTTTCCTCCTTGCGCTGTTGACACAGGGCCCAACATTTTCGGGCCAGTTTCTGCCGATGCCATGACCCATACATCAATACGTACTCTTGTCGACAACATACCACACGCTCTCATCCTTGTTATCTACAGGGGTGGCGTGCAGTGCAAGGACTAATGCACACTTAACTACCTAGACCGTCTCCTACCCTGAACCCACAAGAAGTTCCTGAGATGGACAACTTGGGAGGGGGAGCAAGGGCAAATTCCAAGCTGTGTGCTTCATGGGCTATGCCAGCTCAGAGCAATCAAGGTTTTGGTAAACGAACGACAATGTGCATTGGGCTTGCGTCAAGGGTGAGGGGGGAGTGTGGGGAACAGAGGAGAGTGGGCATAGACGGGCAAGACATAAAGGGAACTTCTGGCTTCTCTGTAGAATAACAATTGGGGACAGAAGCACAGAAGGAGATCGACCCTGGGATGGCTTGGCTGAGGACAACGTATCTACTAGATATGAGGACACAATTAGAGAAGAACAACGGCAGTTGGAGGGGCCAACAATGGATCGACAAGTTCCTTTCAGGTCTTCACAAGCGACACTGGAGCGGGTGGGTTACATAAACAAGTAAGATAATGAGCAGACTGGAAGAAGGGAGGCGGCGAAATCGTGATTCAGGTCTATCAAGAAGGCTAGTAATATCGGTAGGGGCTAACTTTCGCAACGACGAACAAAAAAACGATTTGGTTAATCTTGCGAGCCAGCAGTCGTGTGACGATAACCTTGAGATCAGCGAGAGAGAGAGGAGAGTACGTCGAGAAACGAATGGACTGTTTGCTTGCTGTGGTGATGGATTTGATCGGTCATATAACTCGATCAAAGGTAAGCATGAGTAGGAGGTGGAGAAGCTCGATAAGATGATTGGGATATGAGGATAGATAAAATAGAAGATAGGAGTCGATAGGTGCAAAGATGACCTGGCAGAAAATATAATTCCGTGCGAAGTGGTGACCATGCGAGTCGATTAAGACGCTTGGGGGCGAGTGACAAGGAGTTGAGGGTAGATTGCCATCATGCAATGACAGCGCTGCTGGTCGATAGGAGATGAAGTACGTGGTGATGCCTTGAAAGAAGGATAAGCCGAGGCATCGGTAGCGAGTGACATATTTTGTGATTTGTTTTTTTTTTCTTTTGAGTCTTCAAACATTCGGATAGTATTGTACACTGGTCGGTTATACTGAGGGGTTCTTCGGCTTCGAGGTTGACCTTGGAAAATAGAATAGCGTAACTTGACAGTTGTAGTGACGGACGTAAGGAACGAGAAGGAACGTAGTGGTGAAATGGTAATGGAATAATCTTTCTAATCACAGAGCAAAAAAAAAAAACTTGATCGAGTGGTCAGATGAGGACCGTATTTTGGCGGGATAAGTAAACCATGACTCTAGAAAACCCAAGTAGGACGAAGTAGAAATATCGAAATGTTAATGCACATTGTGACAACTGTTTGACTTGATCTCAAAAATGCAAAAATGACGACGGTGTACGGCTCGAGTGCTGAAAGAGCTGAAGGAAGACAATATGGGTCAGCAACATGATGGTCCCGTCAAATAATAGAGACAATGCGCGATATATAAATTACATAGGATAGGGGTGATTGATTGGGGAGAAGGACAAAGTGATACTTACTTTATGAGCTACTCCCTGACAAAGGAATAGAGAGTCATCAAGCTGCCGGAGCAATTCCGCTCGGCGCTCGATGGGTCCCACCGGCACCCCCTCTGCCTCGATGTGGACCGCCACTGCCTCCCCGAGTGGACTTGTGGTTCATACGTGAGCTGTTGGGTGGCGGGGCTCCGTTAGCGTATTCGGTAGGTGTTGCGTGAGATAACGAGTCTATAGGTGCCGCTTTTTGAAAAGTCAATTGCTGAGGCGGCAACGTGGGTTTGTCATGCGGTTGGGGCACGTGGGAGTGGTCGCTATGTTGTTGGTTGGTCTGTCGTCCATTACGGTTAGCCTGATTAGATTGCTGACCCTGGTTGGAATGAGCAGTTTGGCTGGCATTAGACACCGATGAGTTAGGTTGGGTCGGCGTGCTTGAAGGAGTGTCTTCAATTCCAGGTGCGACGTAAAGCGCCTTGTCAATCACAGCGGGTATAGGTTGAATCTCGGTTCCAAGCTCTTGCTCTATGCGATACAGATCAAAGCGGTTCTCGTATGTGATCTGTATGGAGTGATAGGGGGTCAGTTATACTCTTGGAAAACGACTACAATAAAGCTTACCAAGTTGATCGCTATTCCGCGGTGACCAAACCTTCCTGATCGACCAATACGATGTAGGTATGTTTCAGCGTTTTTAGGAAAATCAAAGTTGATCACGACGTTGACCGCTTGAATATCGATACCACGTGTGAGGAGATCTAGGGAAAAGAGCAAACAGCCGCATCACGTTACTCCAAGTTCGTAAAATGTCTTCAAAAGTCTAGCGCGGATAGGGTGACGGGCTTACCAGAGCAGACGAGGTTACGGCAAACCCCGTTTCTGAAATCGTGAAAAACCCGATTACGATGCTGTTGAAGCATTTTGGCATGTGAGTAGAAGCAAGAATAGCCAATATCCGTGATTTTACGAGCAAGAAGTTCGACTCGATTGGTCGAGTTGCAAAATATGATGGCCTGGTTAATTTGCAACTAGAAAACCAAGCAGCAAGTGAATTTAATACGGATTCACAATATCGTAACTAAATCAGACAAACCAAGCTTACTTTAGAGAATAACGTGTTGAGACAATGGACTTTTTGGCGCTCTTCCAGGAAAGCGTAGTATTGAGTGACACCTTGAAGTGTGAGTTCTTCCATCAGATTAATTTCGTAGGGCTTGATCATGTGTTTGTCCTGTGAGAGAGACGTCACATAGAGTAAGCAACAATATGTTGTACCTGTTCAATGAAAAGGTTATTCACCTTAAAATCTTTGACAATCATTGGGAACGTAGCAGAAAAGAGCATGACTTGGCGCTCTTTGTGCAAAAAGGATAACAGTTGCTCGATAACGACTGTGAATTCTGGGCTGAGGAGCTTGTCGGCTTCGTCCATTACAAACGTTTTACACTGGCTGAGATCAGCAACGCCTTTGCTGGCGAGGTCAAGGATTCGCCCGGGAGTGCCGACAACAACATGAACAGCCTCTTGAAGACGTAGAATGTCGTCCTTTAACGTTGTGCCACCTGTTGTGACCATGATTTGGATGCCGGTATGTTTCCCAAGGGTTTTGCATACCTGCGATGTTTGGAGTGCCAATTCTCTGGTAGGTACAAGGATAAGAGCTTGGATACGATTGATTCGGACGTTTGTTTTCTCAAGAGTAGGAATCACAAATGCCCCCGTCTTGCCTGTTCCGTTCTATAACATATCTCCAAGCGTCATCAGCAATTTGATCTTTCCCTGGAGAAAACAACCAGAACGCCTACTTTGGCTCTGGCCAGAATATCCCGACCGGCAAGTGCGATTGGAATTGCTTCTTCTTGGATTGGCGAAGGTTTCTCGAAACCAGCTTCGAAGATACCCATTCTGTGATATCATCATTTTCATCAGTCGAAGGCTCAAAAAAAAAACAACAGTCAGACGAGAATACCCACAATAGATCACGACGGAGATAGAGATCTTCGAATTCGATGCCCTTTGTCTTTGTGACATCCTGATCAACAAGAATTTAATTTTCAAGTCAGTCAAACCAGCACTACATCAAGGCTTGGACAAAAAAACCGTACTTCAGTTTGAGGACGAAGGTCTTTCTGAGGTAGACTTAATTTTGATTTCCAATCTGGGTCACTTCAAAACAAAAGAAGCATGGAGGAATGAGCAAGATGCAAAGCAAAAAAAAAAAAAAAAAATTGTGAAATGACTAACTGCGACAGATCAGAAGCGGAGGAACTTGAGGCAGCCATGTGAATTGAGATAGGAGCCTTCAAGGGAAGCGATGCGGCGGGCTATGTAGGTGTTGATTTGTGTGTGTGTGGAATCAAAGCAAGTAGATTCCGATCGAGAGGAGGTGGACCAAGATAGGTGTTAGCTTGTGAGAATGAAGCGGGAGGATGAAGATGAGGCAAGGTGAGATCGGGCGAGGTAAAGAAGCAGTAGACTACTCGGAGGGAAGTGATGATCGAGTGAAGTAGTAGAGTGGATCGATGGATGAGTGAAGGACTGTCAAGTAGAGCAAACGACGATCAGCAACAGGGCAGAGACTGGTGGATGACTGCAATCAAACTGCTTGGAATGATCTATCGTCAACAGCGACCAAGCAGGACATAAGTAAGTAAATAGATGAGGGGGTTAGGAAGATGCGACCCCAAAATAAGCTTGGACGAGGAGACGCAGAGGGTGTGAGATGATGATGGATGCAAGTGAGTCAGGACGTGAACTCAAGATAAGGCTGTCATCAGCCGGAGCGTCACAGGAGCAACCTAATCTGAAACAACGGCGGGGAGCTGATGAATCACTGCGATGGTGTGTTTGGTCAAGAGCGAAATAGTGGGGAGAGTGATCGAGACTGAGAGGAGGCAGTATGGAGTTATATGAGAGTGGAGGGGTTTCGATGATGACGATTGAAAAGGGGTCTATTTGGTGGAGATTGAAGGAAGCGATCAAGTTTTTATAATGAATGGAAAATACATGAACCCCCAACTCACAAGAGAGAGGGTATAGGAGGAGGACGCAGGCAATTATTACACTTGAAGAGGATGACAATGCAGACCCTGATAGGGTCAGAGGTCTGCGAGGAAAATGAGAGGCAGCTTGGATTCAAGGAAGAGTGGAAGCAGGACACAACGACACAAGTGGTGAGGGCAGAAGTAAGAAGTGTCTGCTGATCACCGGTTTCGCGGCAGCATAGCATGGTGATGCTGAGCAGTGCGATATGTAACTTGGTTGAGGAGAACAAGACGACGATATGATGAAAGAGGATGATCGGGGGGTATGAGGAGAGACCAAATAAAAGGATGCTGTTTAATGAGGACAACGAGACTTACGTAGCGAAAGGATCAGCCAAGGATCAGAGCTGTGGAGGCTGAGAGGGATTAGATGGGTGCCGATATTATGTTGTAAATAGGTCGGTAGCGGGGTTGTGTCGGTGATAAGACGAGGAGTGTATGAGTGAGAGCTTTTATGCGGATGATGATGTTTGTTCGAGTGAGTTTCGGCAGTACTTTATTGAGCTGCGAATGTGAGTGGCGATGGTTGGTGTTGGAGTGCAGAGGTGAAGGTGGAGGGAGCAAGTGGGTGGTGTGGGTGCGAGTGCGGGTGTGTAATGGTGATGTTGGTGATGTGGGAGCTGGGGATGAGGGTGGTTGATTGGGTTTGGCGTGGATTGGAGAGCGATGATATGAGAGTGATGATGAGGATGCTGTGGTTCTGATGAGAGAGGAGAGACTGGACTCGACTCGAAGGGGAACAGGATAGATTTGACTTTTGGCTTTTTGTGTTGGAAACAAAACAAAACAAAACAAAACAAAAAAACAGCGAAAACTGAAGGACAAAACTGAAAAATAAAGGCAGGAAAAAAGACTTAAACAGAAACAACAAGGAAAGAAGATGGAATCTTTCATTGAGGCCAATGGTGAGAAAATCATACACCTAGACTGTGAACTAGGATTGATAGCTAGTAACCATCGAGAACAACAGACACATGATGATGATGATGATGATGATGATGATGGCCAGCAGCTCTTTGGTTGCCATTAACACTTCTGATACATATTGTAAGCTACATACAATCTGTAAATCCACAACCTATTTAAATATGTATCATTTGTAGCCATGCAAACTGTTAAAGATCATCAGCCTCTAAAAAGCAATTAGTTGTATAATGAACTGAATTTATCTGACAAGATATGTATTTAAATCCAACACAACATGAAAGATTGATTAATCTGCAAAAAATAAATACCAGATCTCAATCTATCTCATGCCGCATCATCCTTTATGTGTTCCCCTTGTTGATGGCCCTGACAAGATGAAGAGTGTAAGGAGCACATATTTATTTATCTCTGAAAGGTTGAGAAAAGTCTTGAATGTGTTGGTATTTACATAAATAAGATCCTGGAGAATGAGTTGTATATTTCATCACCCAAAAGAAACTAGAATGACATTGTAATTTCAAAAAATGATTGTGAATGGAAAAATTAATTAGGGCAGAACCATATTCCCCAATCATCAGTTGGGAGTGGGCATATCCACCAGTCCACATCCACACATTAGCAATCAAGCACCAAAAGGCAGATAAAGGAAAGCCACTGTTTGATGGGTTTAGAAAAGCTCAAGTTCAACTCAAGTGTCCTCGTTTGCGGCCGAGTGGTGGAGCACGATCCCAGTGCGCCAACCGCGGGGGGATGCCTGGCGGTCTCAAGGACTGATGCACTGGAACGAGATGAACAACACACACGATAAGAGGAGCTATTTTTGCATTGCCCTCCCCCCACTTGCAACGAGTCGTTAAGAGCACCCACACCGCAAGGCGGACAATACAAAGCAAGGCGAGAGAAGAGGTGTAGAATCTCATCTTAATCCACAACAACATTCAAAAGGAAAAAAAGGGACAAGGAAGCTTTCCCCATATGTCGAGGATGTGTATACAGCCATATGTCGAGGACGTGTATATACATTTATGCAGTCCTCAATGACATCAACTATCATTACCAAAAGGCAAATTGGACGGGTCTCACTACGAGGTGAAGAAATCAGGTTTGCTTGGATTCCATCTGTTGGTTGCACACCATTAAAATACAAATATACATCGAGATTGCATCGCCCAGGTCGGTTGTCATGGCTGTCTCCATCTTCCATGTCTTGAGTGTGTGTGTGGGGGGGGGGGGGGCTGTCATGTCTTTTCGTGGTGAGAGCCGTTCAGTTGGCGTGTGGATTGTCGGGAGGAGAAAACTACATGTGGAGTGGATTTCAGCGACATTGGTCATGCAAGCGGGTGCATGGCTTGCTAGCAAGCGGCAGACACGTTCAAGTATAAAGAGACCCCGAGTGGGGCCCTATGTATTTGGGCATGTTGCTCGCTAGCTGTGAGCCTAACACATTCATCTTTTTGGTGGTGCATATTTTTACATTGGGGGTGTTTTTTTGTGGGAGCAGGAAGACGACTCACTTGATCTGGCATCGTCCGGCTGCGATAGTCCTCGATACATCTGGACCTCTGGATAATGCCCACTGGGGTTTGGCGCGATGGTGGTCAAAGTTTTTGCTCTAAAAAAAAAAGGGGGGGGGGGGGGGAAGAAAATGATTACAGGGTGGTGATTAATACTTCATGTTTATATATACTAGAGGGTTGGTACACTATGTGACTGACATTTTGAAGGGCGTCATACCGCCGAGGTAGTCCATTTGGATCTGCAGTTTGAGACTGGCATTAGTCTTGCAGTCCCGGAGCAAGAACTTTGCCTTTTCGATTCGGCTCAAGTTATTGTTGTGATGATGTGCGGAGGGATGACGGTGAGAGTAGGCGTGTTGTTCAGCAAGGTCGATGAGGGGGGTGTACTGGCTGAGGTCGATATCGATGGATCCGTGACGGTTGACGATCCTTCTTCCGGTCTCGTTGACGTGTTCCTCCTTGACGATGATGGTGAGGATGCTAGGCTGGAGCACGGTCTGTTTGTCGAGGGTGATGGAGATGGGGCAGTGGAAGGCATGGCGGAAGAGCACGGAGTGGTTCTTGATCTCGTGGTAGTCTGTTGCACCACTTGGCTCGGATTTGATGGGCAGTTCGACCAGCTGTGCTGGTAGTGGATGATGCAATTCTGATAAGTTGTTCTGGTCGATGGGTTGTTGTTGTTGTTGTTGTTGTTGTTGTTGTTGTTGTTGTTGTTGTTGTTGTTGTTGTTGCGTGTTAGCTGGTGCGGTGGCTGGGTCTTGAGCTGGCTGACTGAATTTCCATTTGATCTTGAATCTCCCGTTGAGGAGTGGGATGTTGATGAGCTGGTCTATGGTGATGGTGCAGTCGAAGTGTACTGATCGACTGAGATGGAGGACTCGGTTGAATTTCTCCATCGGAGAGAGAGCACAACCTTTCGGCTTTTTTTAATTTCACTGGAGTGAGCTTCATTCCGATGACTTATGGCTGTGGTGCTCGGGGATGTCGGGGAACCCGGAAGGATATCGCCCAGCTGAGAGTGATCAGACCGGGTGGTGAGCAGTGAGCAGTGATCAATGAGACGGCAGCCACTCTTTCATCAATCTGATTCCATCCATGTCCACCACCACCACCATAAGACTCATCCACCTCCAACGACGCGCAGCGCATACGCTCGCTAAGGCCATCACGTACACCCAGAATGGGGACCCAGAACAAGTAAGAGATCCCCCTCCTGACTAACACACCCAAAAAAAAAAAAAAAGGTACACGGATGGCTGATGATGATGATGATATCGTACATAAATACATAGTAGGTTTTGAAACTCAAGCAGTTCTCACTCGCACCTCCCAAGCCAAACGAACTCGCGCTCAAGTTTAGACTAGCCACTCTGAGTCAGTCATTCATCATACTCTAAATCACTCAAACCTTACTGTCCGATCTAACCCAATCGTCTTGACCACAAAAATAATTAATAAATTCAGATCCTGCCGACATAAGTGAGGTGGTTTTCTAGAAAGGCTAGCAAATGATCTGCATATGGCCACACTGAAGCATATGCCTCGTGATCGGGTTTATCTAGACACTATCCAGGGACGATATCCATGGAAACCCGAGATACGGAAGGATTTGGTGAACGATGAACAGTTCTATGTCGCCGGGAATGAAGGATTGGCCGAGGTCATCAGCTTGGGAGCCGAGATCGATTCACAGGATTGGAAGATTGGTGATTGGGGTTGGTTGTTCCTCTTAGGCATCTCTCATATTCATCGTGCGCGATCAAAGGCCAACCAACAACAAATACTTCCTTGTTCAAACACGTACCCCTTCTTGATGGACATAATGAAACAATAATGGGATAGTCCTGATGGTATGTCATTGGTGAAGGAGGAAACAGCTGCAGTAGATGAAATACTCATCATTATGACCTTAAACTTCTTACGGGTTCAGGGGAAACCACAACTGGGCACATGGCAATCCCACGCCAATCTTTCGACGCAGGATGTAGTCAAGCTGCCGCGCTCGCGGAATCTGACGGAGACGCAGGCGGCGACTATGTCGGTCAACATGTCGACGGCCTACCGCATGATTCGGGACTACCTGCCTCGTCCAGCCTGTCGAGGTAAATAAATCCCCCCCACAGTCTTTTCTGCCTGCTGCCTTCGCGACACTCAGCTTTCGTGAGACTCAACCCCCGCTCTCTCCAATCTCTTTTGGGTTCGCAATCAGACACCTGGATCATCCAGAATGGCGCCAACTCAAGCGTCGGTCAATACGTGCTCCAGCTGTGCAAAGCGTGGGGGTTGGGGTGTATTGGGCTGATCAGAGACAGGTGTGAACCTTACAGCCAAATTGTCTTTCCTCTTTGTGTAGCCAATCAAGAAACTAACAGTTAGGTGCATCTTCAGACCGAATGTTGAAGAGCTCAAGGCGTATTTGACCCGCCTTGGATCGGAAGACAGGACGACTATTTTGACCTATGACGAGCTGGCCGACCGGCCCAAACCGCCCCAGGCCGACGCCATCTCCCTGGGCCTCAATTGTGTGAGCGGGAATGCGGAGACGGCCAAGATGATGAAGTGGATGGCAAAAGGTTCCCGACTGAGTGAGTGTGAGACTTGGAAGGGAACTGCCCTTCATTACAGAGGATAAGCTATTAGGCTATAGGAGAGACGTGTATTGACAGGTGACTTCTCTGGATACAAACAGTCACTTATGGAGGCATGTCGATGAAGCCACTGGTCGTGCCCACCTCCCTGCTAATCTTCCAGGACCTCAAGCTGGAAGGTTTTATGCTCACGACTTGGCGCATGAAGGCCTCTCGCAACGAGTACAGGAACATGCTCGAGGAGCTGGTCGGCTTAATCGACCAGGGCCATCTCGCCGAGCACGACCATGCCACTATCGTGGATGTCGACTCCGATCACGGCGAACATGTCGTGCGTGAAACGGTCAGGCAATCCATGAGCGGCCAGGCTGGGAAAAAGTTCTTCTTTAGATTCAGTTGATTCAGTAGCACACAGAGCCACCCGTCCAATATCGCAATCAACTGCTGCACGTGGGTCGTTTGAGGTTATCCTACTTCTTGGTTGTTGTGGGGCTTCTGACATGGTGGTTCTTCTGGAACTTCGTTTTCCTTTGCCACTCCTAGAAAATCAAAATGTAAGATGCCTTGACTGCCCGCCCGTCTTACCTTGCCTTTACATACAACCGTCCTCTTTTTTTTTTTTTTTTTTTTTTTTGCTTGTCACATTACTTCTCCACACACCTCAACTAGAGCATCAACAAAAATGTACCAAGGGTATGAAGCAAGACAACAGAGATAGGAAATGATGGGGATAAGAGAGAAGAAAAAAGACAAGACTTGAGTTTTCAGGAGTCTTCTTGAGTGGTTCCTCAAACGAGCATTTGTACAGTTATGATGTGGAAAGATTAGCGGAGTTCTGATGAGAAGAATGTATGAAGGGGAACAATGAGCAAAATTTAGCCTAGTGATAAACGTGTGTGTGAGAGAGCGGTGAGGAAGGGACGTACTTTTGCTCTCGAAAAAGCCTCTGAGATGACGAAGCTGCCAGACGCACATGTAGAAGAGGACGAGGATTTGAAGGAGACTCCACCAGACGGCGCGCTGATTAGTTTTTTCCGAGAGTTCGCGGAAGAGGATCTCACGCTCGCGCTGGAACTGCTGTTCGCGGCGGATATCCTGGAGACGATGGTTGAGTTCCTTGACCCTCCCCGCAAGGTCCTTGACGTGCTCCTTCTCGTAGTCCTTGTCCAGCCGGCTCTCCCCCACGCTGATCTCCAGATGCATCTTCACTTGCGGTGTCGAGAACCAGCCCCCCTGGTAGTTCGTCCGCAAACATATCCGGTGCTCTCCCGCCCCATGCGACGTAAATGTGAACTTGCCTTCTGGAATCCCCCGGGTATTGACCACTTTCTGTTGCGTTTCTACCTCCTTTTTTTTTCCCGTCATCCCCGGCCGCATTTTTTTTTTTTTTTTTTTGGTTGTGATTGGTTATCAAAGGTTGTCGTCCGGTCAGTTTCTAGCTTCTTGTGTGTGTTCAGTTGTGCATATATTTAAGGAGACTCAACAGTGACGGTGATCTGTACGCCTAATCGGGGATTGATGTGATAGATATGTTTTTCGTTATCGTATTCCTCGCCTTTGTACTTGCCTACAAGGAGGCATGAGAAGCAGAATAGGATGGCGGTGAGTATGACTGCATCGACGACAATTAGAGTAAGGAAGTATTATGTGTGTATACATATAACTAGTTGCAGGAAACAAGCGCCCAAGAGAGAAGGGAGTACAGACCAGCGACGATGGTGTCCATGGGCAGGTCCTCGATGAAGCAGCGTTCGGCGCCGGCATCGAGGTAGAAGTAGAGCGCATTGATGAGCCCGTTGGAGACCAGAATCAGCCAGATGGGTGCGACGGCCATCGCTCGAGTCCGCCGGGTGCATAACCACATCTCGCTTCTCGATCGCTCTCTTGCGGTGGGTGGGTGTGAGCCGGCTGCACTTCTCTCTTCTGCCTTCCTGCTTCGATCTGTGGGTCAGTTCTGCTTCCTTTGGTGGCTTCGATCGCTGGCTGGCGTGGAGTGGTTGTTGTTGTTGTTTATTGTTGAGATTTGTGAATTTGGGGAATTGTGCTACATAGGGATGGCTTACATACACTTGGCCGTCCCCCGACTGACGCAGGGACGTCCGCGCGCTAAAGTGGTTTCGCACTGGAAGGCGGAGACAGAGACGATTGAGAGGAACACAGGATGGAACAGACCATCTTAGAAAAAGAGCCATCCAGCCAATGCTGCAACATCCGAACGATTATGCCCCACGGAGCTTCCAGCTAGACACGATCGAGGAGACTCTCGAGAGCTTCCGGAATGGGGAATGCGTCGTGGTCGTGGACGACGCTGAGCGAGAGAACGAGGGCGACCTGATCGTGGCCGCCGACAAGATCACCACCGAAATGATGGCCTGGATCATCAAGCATTCCAGGTATCTCAAACCTCGCTCGGTCTTCTTCCACACCCCGCCTATCCTTCCTTTTTGTACCCATTCTAATCTGGTGGGCGCTGGTTCAAATACTTACAGGCGTGCTTTTATAGCGGGTATGTCTGCATCGCTCTCCCCGGTGAACGCCTGGACCAGCTGGAAATTCCCCTGATGATCGAAGCCAACACGGAGAAGCACAAGACCGCATACACTCACACAGTTGACTACAAATACAGTTGAGTTTTCCATCCCCTTGATACCTCCCTTCCACATGCACAATAATCTCATAAATTTCATTCGCAAGTTAGCTCAAATGACTTTGTTTTTCTTTTAAAAAAAAAAAAAAAAAACTAGATACTACTACTGGAATCTCCGCCCATGACAGAGCGTTGACTGCTTCTAAATTAAGCGATCCATCGAGTCGACCTGACGACTTTACTCGCCCAGGACATATGGTTCCTTTGCGGGCAAGAGAAGGGGGCGTGCTGACCAGGAGGGGTCATACGGAAGCTGCGATTGGTTGGTCATGATCATTTATTTCCGATGTCTAGCTTGAATGTTCTTCCTCGCTTAACACTCACTAGGTTTGCTGTCTCATATTGCTCAGATCTTTGCAAACTAGCCGATCTGCCTCTCGCCGGCATCATATGTGAGCTGGTCAAGCCAGACTGCCCACTGGGCTCGATGGCGCGCCGGGACGACTGTGCGCAGTTTGCGAGGCAGTGGAAGTTGAAAATGATCAGCATCGAAGACCTTGTGCAATATCGTCTAAAGCTGAGTGACAGCTAACCAATCACAGATAAACACACAAGAAAAGTATGCCATCTTGGCACCCATCTCCATCAACTTTTGCAATGTCAATCTCCTGGGCCATTTCTCTTGCGTAGTCATTACAGTAGATCTGGAACTCTGGTGCTCTAGTATTATAAGACTTGAGCTCCTTGTTTCACAGAAAGAAAGAAAGAGAGAAAAAAACTCCTCTCACGTGAAAAAAGAGAGAAGATGACTTCATAGAGTAGCCGGGACCTGGGTCGAAAGAAAAAATACACACCCGGTGGCTGTGCCAGCTCCGACGGCATTAGCACTCGTCTGAGAATCTCTCCAGCCGCTCCACTGCATCGCATCCGCGGGGGGGGGGGGGCTGGTCCGGGTCGCTTTGTGAATCTTCTCCGCCTTCTTCCCTGCCATCACCTTCTTCACAAATCATGAACTTCAGCCCTTGACAAGGGAGTGACAAGGCCAAACCAACATCCGCTAAATGAGGAAAATATGATATTGGCACAAATCAGTTTTTATCGGAGAGGAAACGCCTCATTGACACATTCTTCTTTCTATTCTTCTTCTCCAAGAGCTCAAGCAAATCCAAAACAAAAATCCAAGAGAGACAGACAGACGGCTGAAGGGAGGAACTGCGGCTCAAATCCGCGTGTCAAATGATGATTCTGGCGCGGCTTCTGGGTCAACCTCTGGAATCATTGGACGTCCCTCATAAGGATCCTTTCAAACTGCCGTTGGGTCTCCTCTGGGTCCTGGGGGTTGCTTCTTTCAATAAGTCGCCCAGTTTTCCGTGCAATTTTGACGCGTAATTTGGCCTTGCCATTGCACACTATGAATCATCAACCTGGACAGGGTAAAGCTTTCCCCTGCAAGAGGTGTATCACAAATCAATACTTTCGAAATATATAAATAGGTTAAAATTATGGCAATTCCGTGAAGTTACGCCGAAGTCGGACTGTCTGAATCCATCATGCCTGAAAATGTCAATTGCTTCGCTTGGGGCAATGAGTTTCTATTGATCAAGTAAATATGTACATAGAGGCAATGTGGAACACGAGACCACAACTGTATGGCTGTGGGGCTCTCAGACTGCAAGCTGAGAGAGATGCCAATCCAGCTAGCACACTGCGGAAAAGACTCAAATTCCCCGAGAGCTCGGGAACCCACCTCCATATATCCTCAAACCGTACCTGGCTTACGGCGGGTTCAAGCCATTCGGTGTCGCTTGCGAAATGGGTTCCAATCGGGGCGGCATCCATTGGGCCAAGCTGCAGAAGATGTCAAGAACAGATATTGGATTGCTTAAGAAATTTCTCACAATGGTAATAAAAGTGAGACATTACTTGACAGGATCATTAGCTGCTATCGCCAAACCATGACCTCTATCTAACAATGGAATGTGGTGATGAGATTTGGTGGGATTTAAGCAAGTTGGTAAGAGTGCAATGACAAGGGTGTAACGAGCACGTTAGAATTTTAACGGGTCTGTTGGAACATGTTCTGGCAGGCCTTGAGTTGCTCGAGATAGTAGCTGCAGCTGTTCATGTCGTTCTTCGTACTCTCGAGACATCGGGTGAAATCTGGCAATTCAGGCGGAAAGGAGGGAACATTAAGTTGAAGAATCACGGGCAGGAGAGTAGAGCGAGCTTACCCTTGGCAGCCGTTTCGCATTGACCACCCATCTGGGGTTCGTCGAATGCCTTGGGTTGTGGTGCGGCGACTGGGGCCTCTTCCTTCGAGCCGCCACCGAACAACATGTTGGAAAGACCTTGACCCATGGTGTGGCCTACAGCAACACCGGCAGCGGTGGATGCCATCTAGAGGAACGATAATGGTTAGATTTCTGGCACATGACGTATTCAGTCGGAAAAATTACTCGCTTGGCCAAACAACCCAGGGCCAGATGAGGTGGGCTGGTGGGTGGCAGGGACGGATGAATTCTGGGTAGCAGGAGGTGCTGGGGGGCGAGCTTGGACAGGCTGATGAGTAGTTGTGGAGGCAGAGCGGGTGGATGAACGGTTGCCACCGCTGCTGCTTGAACGCCGCTGAAGGAACGAAGCAAAGCACGAGTCAGACAATCATTAGCCATGAGTTCAGTTGGATGGAATCTCGCCAGGACAGACTCACAGGCATGGTTGCTTGTGGACTGCGGTGATTGGGGATGAGTGGGAAGTGTTATGTAAGTCTGTCGAGTTCGATGAAGTTGAGATGTGCACTCCTGGCTGGGAGCGGAAGGAACGCAGCAGGGGTTTTGTAGGAGACCCCCATATTGAATAATGTCCAGCACCGCCTCTGGGTTTCGCACTTCACATTGCATAGATTATACATCATCGCGCGGAATAGCGCGGAATGGCCTCAAACGTGCCAGAACTCCATCGAAGGCTCACTTCCACGAGACCCTGACGTTGGAAGCAAAGCCAATGACGGGCCTTGACCCCGGGTGTGCGCATAAGGTCAAGCTGACGGTAGCAACCGACCCTTCCCGCTGTGCACACCCAAGTTCTGGGCGGGGTCGGGAGAGTCAAGCGGACTGATGATTCAAACTCACAGGAAGTCCTACAATATTTAGGATGTTTAAAATTGATTTTTAAAACAAATTTTACCTAGATTCGTAAGCTCAAAGTATCCACACCCTCATTCACCTGAAAATTGGATCTTCCCTTCATTTGGAACACTTCTTGAAAAAGTGGTCAAGTTTATGTTTTACTGCAGAATCATGTTTAAAAATCATATTTGAACACCCTAAATGAAAAAGAAAGGAATAGGATAAAACCTCAAGAATCACAGTAGACAGCATAAGAGGATACTTCCATAAAAATATAAAAGATGTAATACATCAACGTGAACTCTCAGAAACAGAAACTAATTATGGGAGACAAAACTAATGATTCTGGTGTATAAGATGAAGAAAAAACCTCCTGAGTTGAGTTTGAAATGAAACAAAAACACACTTGGAGGAAGGAATTGTAAAGGGAGAGAATGGGAAATGAATATTAATCTTCTGAAAAGTCATGATGGTTCTTGGTGTTGCTGAATGTTAGGTAAGTGGAAGTTTGAGAAGTTCAAGGCCCCGTTTAGAAGCCTTGAGATGAATGAAATGAGAAAAGAAGCTATCTTGTTTTGGGGGGGAGGCATATGGAATATGAAGATTGCAACTGGCCATTTTTACTAGATGCCCCAATGTGATGAATTTTATCTGGTCATCTCACGGTTTCATACTATCCCATCCAAAGTGAACCATTTTTTCTGGAGCAAAATTTATTACTTTCATTTGATAAGTTGAGTTTCTCATAATCAGTTTGTTACTTTCCTTTTAAACATATAATAGAGCTTGGCTCAAACTTAATACAAGTCCCTTGGCTGCCAGAGGAAGGGGTGCAAAGCGCCTTGCGCGCAGCGCGACCTCACGTCAGGGAGGAACTTGCGTCCAAAAACCTGGATCTGGCCTGAGCACCTGAGTACAGAAACAACTTTTTTGCAGGTAACAAACCTGCAGGGCCTAAGGCACCACCTTCTCAAACATTCCTCAATCTGCCTCTTTCACCGTTAAAACCTCTGGCATCTGTGCTTCACTTTGATGTCAGCAACACCAAATTATCTACAATTTCCCATCCTCCAGGACGGTTCAAATTGTTGTTAGGTGTACAGGAAGAAGTATTGACTTCTGAGAATACAGCCTTCAATTTTTTTACTCCATGTTCCGAGATTATTGGTTGTTTAGCAACTTCAAGCGACTGGATGAGACCTTATATTTAAAGCTTAAAGGCCAGGATTCTATCGGAAGAAGCGCAACAGCGAGCACAACTTGCAGGCTGGAGGGAGTGAAAAAATACTGGTTGGATTATTTTGAAGAAGGTTAAAAAGTGCAAAAAGAAGGAATACAGGCAGTTCTTCCTCAGGTGCTCAGGACACATACAGCTTTTACCACACCAATCCCTCCCTGACGGGAGGTCGCGCTTCGCGCCCCTGCCTCCGGCAGGCAAGGGACTTGTGTTAATTTCAAGCTTGCCTCACATTTGGGAAGCTCATTTTGATTGTGTTGTGAAGAGCAAACTGAAGACTATAATTAAGGGAATTGAATATGCAACCCCAGGATTGAAAAAACAACCCCCGATCCTGGGAGGTTGGCCGCGTGACCCCCAACCAAGCCCAACTCAACGTCCAGGGGAGGCGCTCCCTATGGCCCGCCAAGGAGGATTCCTCCGTGGCAGGCAGGTACAGTCTTGTACACCGCGGGTGCACTTTGCAAGAGCAGATCCGGCCCTGGGACAGCAGTGTCACAGTGCCGTCCCAGGTACCAAAAAGGAGGCAAAATTGACCTGTTGTGATGGTGAATCTCATTTTCAAACGGATAACCATGCCTCTGGGACATCATTTGGTGTTCCGTCCCTGGGACACCAAAGTGCACCCGTGGTGTACCAATCAGGGAAAAAGGGATCCTCCTTGGCAGTTAGATAGAGAAAAAAATACCAGGATTCAGGTTGGACCAACTTAATAAAAAAGAAATAGCAGCATTTCCGATGAAAGATGTGGTTTTCCTTGCAAAAAAAGTCATGGAAAGAAATTGCACCACCAAGCATAGCTACTTTGCTGCTGTGGAACCCATCTAAGAATTGCTAGAATCATGGTCTTTCTGTTCAATGATTTGTGATTTGGGGGGATTGTGAAGGCAGGTGACTTTTAACAGAGTTCTTTTTTAGGTGTGACTACCCATTCTCCAAAAGATCTGGATAGAAACACTGGTGGTAGGGATTCTTGGGTGTCATTGTCAAGTTGCTCAAGCTGGAGTGGCAGATTGGCTCACCAACCCCATTGGATATGCTTTCACAACAAGAAGATCTTTTGACGGAATGAGGAATGGAATGAGAAAGATTTCACTAAATGGAAAATAACAAAGGAATAAATCTATGTAGAACCCAAAAGAAGATAAGAAATAAAGATGATGTCAAACATAAGACCCTGATGGAGCAAAGAAAAGGATATATTTAGATTCATTCCTTGGACAAAACTTGAATTTTGCAGGTGCTGGATTATTAAGTTCATAACTATCTAACTCTTCTCTGTAATATTGGCCCAAGATTCAAATGCCAAAATTTTTAACAATTGGGAACAGAAGGAGTTTGAAAAAAACTCTACATTGTGAAACCCAATGGGATTTGGCTGAAGTTAGTTTTAGAAATTTCAATCAGGGATTTGATAAACTGTGCTTAAGAGGTATTTCTCAGCAGAAGCATCCCAGGGAGCTATCAGTTCTTCTGATAACTCTTCAAACTTCTTTTTGACAATTTCAGGGTCAGTTTCATAGCGTTTTCTTGCCGCAAATATCAACTCTATATCAATTCCATTCAATCTGATCATTGGAATAAACGTTATCAGGGAATTGTAAATCTTAAAAAAAGCTTGTTCCTTTGGAATTTGTATGAAATCAGGTCTGTTGTCTTTTAAAATTCCTAAGGATTTCTTAATGGAAACCAGGACATGTAATTTATCATCCTTAACAGTTCCTTGTAAGATTCTTATTGGGTCAATTTTTGTTGGATTGGGAAATCTAATTGAGAGGTTGTAGAACTTTTCAATCCTCTGAGCCTCTGCCTTGCTAAGTACCTTGCTATCAATCAAATTCTTCTTTATAATCTTCCAGTTTTCAACAAGTGTGTATTCAGCTACATGCTCAACCATAGTTTTTATTCTTCTTAGAGTTTCGTTTACTCCGAGTACCCCACTCACCCAGAGCTGGCCTTGCATAAATTGTTTGCGATTGTGCAACCAAGCGTCTCTCAACACTAAATATGTGTCAATATGCATGTCCTTCAAAGGTAAATATTCGGAGTTGTCGTGAGCTTGTAAAAAACTCTGTAAAGTATGCATGAAATTTACATCCAGATTGTTTTCATTCCATTTTTCTACCCATTGAGAAGTCTGAGTTTGAAGGTGATTCACATTGTCTTTTTCTTCAACTAGCATATTTGCTTTAGCAGATTTTCCCTTCCCCTTGCGCTTTCCTCCGGTAGACAAGCTGGATGATTCTTCTGGAGTAATCATTTTTAGTCTGGCTGCGTTGAAGTCAACCTTTTTATGATTTTCATGATTGGTTTCTGTTATTTTCATTCCCGGGTAGATTTCATCTTCCTTTAATGGAATTGACAGTTCATTTTTAAGTTCCTTTTCTAGAAAAGATTTCCTGTCAGAGTCACTTTCATGCTGAATTTTTGATGCAAGGTCACTTCTGAATTTTGATCTAAGGTGGAAGGCTGCATAGAAGTTTTTGTAAATGATCTCCTGTCTATCTAATATTGCTGCTGAGGATTTTGTATTCATTTTCTTGAGCTCCTGCATGATTTCTGAAAATTTAGGCTTCAAGAGAAAAAAGGCAAGAAAAGAATGGTGTCAATGCTCTTTCAAGCATTGTGGTGAAATATAATCTACACTTGAAAAATGTGACAAGAATCATACTCACCGTTGATTTGCTTTCTTCCTTTTTTTTGTATTCTCTTTCTATTTCATCATGCACATTTCTTTCTGCATCCATCATCAAGCTATGTTTCCCAAATCAAAAAAAAAAAAAATGCCAGCCAGAATTCTTAATTGAGTATTCAATCTCTCATATACTTAAATCAAAAGCAAAGAATTATATATCTACAAGAAACCTCACTTTTCTTCAGTTTCACGTGCTTCATTCATTCCTTCTTTGTCAAGTGCAATGCTGGAAGCTTTCAATTTACTTCTACTTTTCCTTTTCTTTTTTTTGTTCTTCCTCAAAGGTTCTGCAAATTTGTCTTTCTCATTTGCCAATAACTCAGTCTCCTGAACAGTCTTCTCATCAGTAGTATCCTGAACAGTCTTCTCATTGCTTTTTGTAGATCTACTTGAAAAAAAAAATGAACAAAATTGTCAGCAGGAAATCACAAGGGTCACAAGGTGGCATATATACTTTTGGAATTGATTTTCATCAGTAAATTCTTGACCCGTTTTTTCTGAGACTCTTTCCTGAAACCTATCTCCAGACTTTTCCTTACCGCGTGGCTCACCAACCAGCGATGCCAAATGGGAAGCAGGCTCCGAATGATCGTTCAAAATCTCCCGCGGAACATTTTTTGGTTCTTTTGTGACAACCGTCTTGAGACGCGGATCATCTGGGACAAGGGTTGGAGTTGGATTTCCTGTGACGGAATTCTTAGTATTGAGTTCGTTCGATTCGACAGAACTCATCATCTGCATATGAGTCGGAAAATTCTTCTCATGATCTTCTCTTCTCAAGATTCTCCAAACCTTGGGTTGCCCATCTTGCTCCTGATCAGAACCCTCCTTCCGTAAAAGGGTTATGTAGAACATCGTCAGTAAAAATTGACATCCCATAAGTTGAGACGTCTTGCGTGAATATCTTACTCACAGAGGCTGAATCTTCAATTCTTTGGGGCTCTTTTTTGAAAAAGGGTTGCTTATTTGGCTGAGCTCTCCCACCCTCTGCTAACTGTTTTGAAGCGGGTGAGAATGGTCTTTCTTGCATAACCACGTTGTTGCCTCCGTGGGGTGATAACGGGTTACGTGTGGGTACTAGATGGCGAGAGAGGGTTGGCTGTAGTTGCCATTCAAACCAGCCATGATCAGCATATGGTACCGGCACAATGTTGGATATCCAAACGGGTTGTGGCGTATTGCAAATAGTGTCTATGACTGCATAGCCTTCAGGAATGGCACCCTCATGAGCACCTGATGGCACCATTGGTGCCCCGTTGGTGGTGAGCTGAATTATGATAGGTTGTACGCAAGAGAGGAAGCAAAAAATTTGCATATTTTTCCAACGTGGCCAGCCCGCCATCTTGACTTGATGGTCTGGACAGTAATGGCGAGAGAAACACAGCGTTGAAAGAAGGAGAAAAATGCAAAATGCAAGTTTTGCGACCCAAGTCGAACAACCCCCCCTTTATAGGAGGAATCGGACAGAGCAGGCGCTTTATGTTGATGCTTCACGCAGCTAGCGTTGTTACAGCGGAAAGCCGCTGGCAGCTCGAGCCCATCATGACTCCAGAATACCCTGAAAGGCTACAGACTACAGAGGCCGCGACTAGGCTCAACAAAGTCACTCCAACTCGTAGCTTTCAATCCACTCGTTTCAAAGGGCTGATGATACATATGGTGGACGGCAGGCGCCTCGCAGTTTTTCCAAATCATGTCTCACCTTCCCTCTGAAACCGTTGCTCAACCTGGTCCAATTTGAGGTTCACTAGTGGGAAACCGCCTATCGCCGAGCACGCCCCCCCCCCCTCCAAATATTTTCATATTTTTTTTTATCAGCAGGTTCCAGGGACATGTTTTACAAGATTGTAAGCCGTAATTATCTGGTCCGTTTGTCAGCCCCCAAGATATTACCTAACAAGATGTAATACTTGGGTCTGCAAGTTTGAATACTGTTAAGGTTATATTCTGTGTTCTTACCATGACATTCAACAACTTCTCTTTAGTCTAATGGTTACAAATCAGCCTCACCCAAAGTCTGGAGCAAGAGACCTTAGGTTCTGTCATAAAATATAAGATACCCTTTTTATCTATTTTTATAACTTAATATTTAATGGGGATATAGATTTTTACAAACTAATTTTTACAATGCGAGTACATTGTAAAGGCACTCCATTGTAAAAATACTTAAACCTCCCTCAGCAAGTAGATTTACAAAACCACACAGAAAATCACACATCGCAAAACAAGACTTCTCAAAAAACAAATTTTAATTTTTCATTTTCAATGACCCAAAGGTCTGTTTCACAATCTGCTTCTGACAATGTCAGGCCATTGAAAAATTTTAAATTGTAAAATCCCACAAAAGGCCCTAAAACATCAAATAGCCAATTGGATCCCTTACAACGCCAACCCATTGTAAAATAATAGATTGTAAAATTACATTTCCCCCCCGTCCACGGGCATGTTTGCAATGCATTGTAAAAAAAAGCCCACAAGCCTGGAAAAAAACCAACACAAAAAAAACACCACACGTCGGAAGGAACAAGAAGAGAGGACAGGTGAGATAAAGGGGAAAGAAAAATACAAATACACAAAAGAAATCTAAGCCCCGCACTACACTACACCCCTTGCAGATCGGCGCACCCCAACTGATGGAACAGTAGCAATAGATTTCTGCTTACCGTTAATTGTTGGCTTTCTTGTGGCAGAAGGTTTCTTACCTTTGGTCTTCTTGTTTGCTAATTGGTTTGCTTTTCTTTCCTTTTCTTTCAACTCCTTCTTGTCCCAAGCTTTCCAAATAGCACTGAAGTTTGCTGCCGTGCAGGCCTCAATCTGATCCCACTCAGCGTCAGTTAAGGGGGCAGGTTGACAACCCGTCTCTGGGATTTTCCTGGGGTCCTTCTCTGAGATTTTCCTGGGGCGTCCCCGTCCGCGCTTGACCGTCAGAATTGGATTGTGTTCAGGCTTGGGCTTAGATTTATTGGCCAGTAAATTTGCTGACACTTTGGGACCTGTCACATCTGCCAATTCCTTCCTCGGCTTTCCCAAAGGAGGAGGAGGATCCGTCAACCAGGTAGGATCACCAACTTTGTGTACGTCCATTGGACTGACGTCCTGAGGGGCCTTGACGTGACTCTGGTTAAGACAAAGGCGAATCCGTATTGGGTCCCGAGGCGGAGAACTGTTTCTTGCTGGAGTCGGATGGAATATGGATTCATCTTCATCTTCCAAAGAGCTGCTCTCTTGATCAGAGAAATCATGACCAGTATCTGAATCTGGCACAATTGATTGATTGGACCCTTTGTTTGATCGAGCACCCGAGAAATGGCTGTTATCATCAAGCTGCTTCTTGGTGGAATCACTTGTGATCATTGGGGAGTTGGAAGCCTTTGGGGGATTGGAAATTTCCATGGTGAGAGCTCAGTCATAAGATATGTTAAGAAGGTTCTTCATGTGGGTAAAAGGGATGCCGGAGGAAATTGAGGGGTTGTTTAGCGGATTCGTGAGATGCTTTCTTCGACAAAAGCTGCCTCATCTTGATTCCAGGTTTGCGAGTATATCAGCCAGGAAGTGTTTGGATGAGCGCCACTGATAGTTCCTGCGACCAAGTCAACCATCTGTGCGTAGCCAGCGTTTTCTAGATCGTTGTGCAGCCACACCCCGGTGACACCTTGAACGGTCCACAGTACCTTCCCCCAGTAGTGGTTGTGGCCCCAACATCCGCGGGAAATAAGAGTGTACACCTCGCCTAGAATGTTGAGCTTGGGCGGCCAATTCATTTGGCCCATGAATACCAATTTCGTGTTGTTGTCAGCAATGGGCACTGCATCAACCTGGAAGTAGACGTGGAGAGGTGGTCCAGATTGGGGGAAAGATAACAAGGAGAGTTCATTCAACCGGCTACTGGAAGAACAACTTTGTTGACTGTTGGGAATCTTGCATTTAGCCTTCTTTTTAGCACAGAGTGCACTGCACCTTTTACACACTAGGCAGGATGCACCATCGAGGCCGGAAGACATCCATTTAGCAATTAGGGATGCTGGATTGGAAGAGGGAATCTGATTTGGTTCGTACATTGATTGGGTCACCTGAAGGGCGAATATGACTTGTTCTTCATGAGGCGCCTCAACCACATGATTGCGGATCTTCAGGGGGCACGAGTACTTCCTGGTTTCTCGGATGGAGAAAATTGTTTGCAGGACGGCGGCAGAATTCAACTGGGGGTCTAAGACAAGTGAGAAGAAGTTATCACATGAGGCATATTGGCCAGAGATGAAGGTTTGTGGGTGTTTCTGTTGAGCCTCATTGAAAAGAGAGTTGAGGCCGCAAGTCAGGATTGATTTGAGGTGTTTGTTTTCCTGAAGCTCGTTGGTTGTTTGGGAGGTAGAATGAGAAACAAGCAAGTGAAAGAGATCGTTTGGATGTCCCCCAGGGCTTCGCAGCCCGAGCGGACTGTACACGGCGTATAACAATTCCATTGCTGAAGCCAACCAACAGCGATTCTTCATTTTTTTCCTTTGAGGCGGCGTAGGAGAGGTAGGTTGTGTGCATAGAACGGTTGATATTTGTGGATTTAGGGGGCCTTCTGAAGAAACTCTGGATTTACGGGTGGAGAAGTGGCAACCTCAGAGGAAATAGCTTGGAGGAAAAGGAACAAAAAGAAGCCCCTTTTGGGGAATTTTGGAACCCATGGGGAAAAGCCCAGAGAGGTTTATAGCTGCTAGCTGTGAGGTTGAAAAGCACACTCACTACAAGAGGGTGAAGGACCTCAGGGAAAAGTGTGCAGAGAACTTGTCAGCTTTGTGTATGAAACACTCTACTTATGAATATAAATACAGGTACTATCACTGTGCTGATAGGTTATTTAAGAATGAAATTACTCTCAATTCACCCTCTTGATAAGAGGTTAAACCCACACTCCTTTATAATTAATCCTTTTGTTATACAAAAGTACTAACAGGAGATTTTGTAACAATAGAAATTGCCACTCTAGTAACACAAGGTGTTACAAAAAGGTAAGAAGGAAATAGTAGGCAAGCACTTGAGCTGATTGGCTCTTGCCAGAGGTGGGAGTCTTGCTGCTACTACTTTTTAAGGATGATAGAGATACTGATAAATGAGGAGTTTATGGAGTATGACTAACAATCCAGTGGTGAGGAAGATAAAGAAGAAGGAAGCTCTACACTTAAGTAGGTGGAGGATATTCACTGGGTACTGGGTAAGTATGATGGGTGAATAATCTGAGGGATCAGATCCAAAGAGCCCAAGAGCTTCTCCTTTTATATCTTCAGAGGCCAGTATTTGTGTGTCTCAAAGAGGCATTAAGTGGATTTTACTTATTCATCTATGTTCTTATGATGTAATGAGAAATTAATAGTTGTTTAAGTACAGTACAATCTAAGTCCTCATGACAACATGATGTATTGTATAGCCAATTACATCATATGTCAACTCAAAGTAGAATAGTACTTAGAATTAACTATCTTGGTAGGTAATTCTGTTCTACATGTGTGTAACTTGTTAGAATAGATCTTATTTAAGGTTCTAACCAATTTAAATGATTGTTTCATTGGTTAACTTGTGGTTGGCACAGTCCACAGCAGGATTATGGATTCCTGTAATTATTGCTTCCTTTGAGGTGTCAGGAAGAATGAGAAGGAGTAGGAAATCTAGGGTATCTCTGGTGAGGGATTCTACTTAATATTGCATCAAAAGTCCATTTCTTTAATAATATTTACAAAATAATGAAGGGTCTGCAGTCCTTTGGATACTTTATGGTATCTCTAGGGCTGACAGAACTGATGTCTATTATTTCAGGGGGAAAAGACACTATTTAACTATTTACAACTGCGGCTGAACTGTGGTAAAGAAGGTGAGAGTGTATTCAATATTCAAGATGGGTGGAAGAAGGGGAGCTGAGAAGTGACAGGTCAGTGAAATTTCAACACCTTCCGAGCTTGGCCTTCTTCTGAGGACAATCTAGGAGGGCGTCAGTTGTATCTGGGGGACGTCCATTGTTCACCGAGGCCCTCTGCCTCTTGGTTGGTTTGATCCATCCAATCAAGTGGGTGACATCTTGCTTATTTTTGGGTACAATCCCATATTGAATAGCAACCCCGCGCATGGCCAGAGAATGGTCCATCTCTAATGCCTTGACAAAGGCAAACAACTTGGAGAACCCTTCCATCAACAACTTCTTACCCAAACTGATCAGAAAACCAAGAAACAATCAGTTTGGGTGATGAATTTTACGACCTGTGTGTAATGTTTACAATCCCCCCGTTGTAAAAGAGATGCATTGCAAAATTTCATATAATAAAGAGAAGAAAAACATACCTGAACATGTAGTACACTTGATGCATGCTCTCCTGAGCATTCGTTGAGCTTGGGAGCCCATCATCCCCGTTTGGCAAGTCTTCAAGCATTTTGTGACGGCTGGGAAACAAAATGGCTTCCACGTCAGCCATTGTTCACCAATCAAGCCAAGCCTTGATCTTGGGGAACCTCTGCCGCATTTCATCTACTTTTTTGTCATGGGTGGGGCTATTGACCTTGCATGGCTGCAGGAGTGCCAAGCACTTTGATTTAAAAAGGGACTGAAGAAAAAAAACAGTCAGCCAATTAATCACCAGCAAAGTGTAAACAGGTGATGGAAAGACTAACCTCCTCGTCAGCCATTATAACAGCTTGGTTGCGCTTGACTCGAGTGACTGATTGCCGGAAGTGCTCACGGCACCCTTTTAGTTTTTTCAAGGCCTCCAAGGGGTTTTGTGCGCCAAAAACCTCCATGTGCACCGCAATGAACCCGCTTTGTTGAGCCTTTGAGAAGTCCACAATGCTGCAGGCCATATTTTCACGCTCATGTTGCATGAGAGAGGGAATCAGGAATTGGTGGAAAAGTATCGAGAAGTGGACCGTGTAATATGTCTTGCTCAGCCCTTGGATCCAACTGAGCTGCACGGGAATCCAACGTCCTATGTCTTCGCAATACATAGATGTTGTGAGAAGATAACTGGTGGCGAAGAATCGATGAGTTACATCGGAAATTAAGCCGCCCGAGTACACATTTTTTCCATCCTTGCTGCGATTGAGAAGCCGCTCAGACATCCATTTTGTTTGAAATGTGATGTGTTTGTGGTCTTTCTTGCATGACATTGATATGATTTCCATGCCATTCCTAAAATAGATTGAAAGAAAGAAGATGTATTGGCCATTGCAAAATCAGGGATTGCCAAAAATCAAAACGTGAGACCAATCAATTTGCTCGGAGACAGAGAGAATCAACTGTTGACATTGGAACACTACATACCCTACATTATATCCCATACGGGATACTGAGTAAAACATTACGGGATATACAGAATATCTTTTAGTGGTCAACTTTTTCAAACAACCCCCATATAACATCACCATATCACCATATCATATAACTTTCATATCCCAATATAACAATCTCATATCACTGTCATATTACAAGATAACACCATCATATCACTATCATATCACAAGATAACAGTATTGTAAGCACTGTCAGCATTGACCAGTCAAACATGGATGGTCCAGCAGTGCTCAAACATCTGTGTTCAACCAGTGATCTTGGACCGGCACCGTCCAACCAAAGCCCATGCTGGCCATTCAAGCGGATCTGCCCAATCAGTTCCTGGCTGGTGGTGACGGGTTGCATTCAAACCAATTGGACAGGCCCCAACTGGCTGGCACGGGCTTTGATCAGACCGTGCCTGTTCAATCACTGGTTAAACACAGCTGTTCAAGAACTGCTCAACCAGCTGTGTTTGACCAATCAATGCCAGCAGTGAAGCTTGCATCAACTAAGGACTTCAGTAATACTCAAGTTGACACATGTCAACTGCCGGTATTTGAGCAAGTTTTTCTTTCAGTTCCTAGCCCAGTGGCTTTTCCAGTGCATTGCCGCAAGGAGTGCTTGACCTGATCAACAAGTGCAAAAAAAATTGGTAAAATCCATGCAAAACATCTGTACTAATGTGGACAACTTTCCAAAGCAATCTGCAGATTGCGACTCCATGCAAAAAATTAGTAGAAATGTTTTGCATGGGGTTTAGAAATTTTGTTGCACTTGTTAATCAGGTCAAGAACTTCTTGTGGCAATGTGCTGGGACAAGCTGATTCAGTTTTCCTCCTTTTGCTGCCCTCTGCTCCCTGATGTCACAAAAAGATACTGTCCTTTTTATTTTTTAAACTCCCTTTCCCATCTCCGGTTCCTCCCTGAAGACATCCATTTACACCATTCCCTGACTTTTCTGCACCCTGCACTGTGACGCCATGCAACCCTTCTACCATCCATTTCTGTTCTCAAATTCAAAAGTACCCAACAGTCACCAACAAACAAAAGGCTTGTTGTCTTAAGTGCTTTCCGCAGTTGGTGCTCTATAGTCTCACTTTTGAAATCCTGCCATTGTGGCAAAACCTTAAGTATTGTGCCTTTTGCCTGTCAAGATTGGGCTTCACACATCAAAATTTCACAAATTACCTATTTTTCCTGTGTCTTCCCAGGAAAAAAGACCCTTGCAAATGGTGAATCAAAAGCATAGATATGGCCAATTGATTCCTCTGACTTGAGTCAAGGGTTGATTTTCATGTAGTGTTGTGGCAGTATCATGCCTTTTGCCTGTGAAGATCACTACAAACCTTACCAGATATCCTGTACAGGATATCCAGTAACATTTCCAGGATATCTGGTAGCATCTTTTTTTCTCTTTTTTCCCATTATATACATAATACACATTGAAAAAATCTGTCACACGCTCATGTTTTTTCATATTTTTGTTTTTTGTTTTTAAAAAAAATGGAAAAAAATGAGAATGTGTCAAATTGTGTCAATTTGTATCATGTATGTAATGGGAAAAAAACAGAAACAAAAATACAAAAAAATGCTACCAGATATCCTGGAAATGTTACTGGATATCCCGGACAGGATATCTGGTAAGTTTTGTAGTGGATGTGACTTCACGCATCAAAATTTCACAAATTACCCTTTTTTTTCTACGTTTTCCCATGACAGAAGACCCTTGCACATGGTGAATCAAAAACATAGATATGGCCAATTAACTCCTGTGAGCCAAGATTTAATTTGCATATAGTGGTGTGGTGGTATCACGTGTTTTGCCTGTCAAGATTTGGCTTCACACATCAAACTTTCACAAATTACCTATTTTTTCTTTGTTTCCTCATGAAAAAGGACCCTTGCACATGGTGAATCAAAAAAATATATATGACCTATTTGAGCAGTTCTTGAACAGCTGTGTTTAACCAGTGATTGGACAGGCATGGTCTGATCAAAGCCCGTGCCAGCCAGTTGGGGCCTGTCCAATTGGTTTGAATGCAACCAGTCACCACCAGCCAGGAACTGATTGGGCAGATCCGCATGATTGGCCAGCGGGCTTTGGTTGGACAGTGCCGGTCCAAGATCACTGGTTGAACACAGATGTTTGAGCACTGCTGGACCATCCATGTTTGACTGGTCAATGCTGACAGTGCTTACAATACTGTTATCTTGTGATATGATAGTGATATGATGGTGTTATCTTGTAATATGACAGTGATATGATATTGTTATATTGGGATATGAAAGTTATATGATATGGTGATATGGTGATGTTATATGGAGGTTGTTTGAAAAAGTTGACCACTACAAGATATCCCATATATCCCGTAATATCTTACTCAGTATCCCATACGGGATATATTTTAGGGTATGTAGTGGAGCAGGTCGTTCATGAATTTGTCCCCACCGTCTCCATGTTTTGCCGAACCGGATTTGATCTTGTCTAGGATCAGCCAACGATGATGGCGCAGCCAGTTTGAGTTGCCAAAGGCTTTGTGAATGTTGACCACACTGTTGGTCACCTTGCCGGGTCCGCTTACATTGCCAATCTAAATGACATGGTGAAAGCAAGTGGTTCAGCTTTGCCTCCCAAACCAAAAAGGTAACTTATTAGTGATTTACCTTGAGCTGCAAAGCAGTGGCCTTGGGATTATTCTTGATCGCTGCAACAAGATCCTGCTTGGCAAGAGGGTTGGGTTTCTTTGAGGCCGGCCATTGGTGATTGTGAACCCCGCGGTGTCGGAGGAGACCCCAGCCAGATTTCAGGTGAAAATCAAAGCGGCAGTGTGTACCCACACATTTCTTCCAGTAGAACTTCCCTGGGCATCTTCCCGCAAGCCCCTTGCACAATGGGTTCCTATTGTTATAAGGCATAATGTCAGTTTCCAGCTGCCAGATTCACAATGGCAGAAGACTGAGAGGTGCTCACCTGCTGAGATATTGTTTAATCTTGTGGGGTCCAGTTGGGGGAGGGCCTGCGTAGTCACATCCTTCACAATTGCACAGTAAAACGCCTAGGCAGTAGATTTGAACGACCTTCCAATCCGCGGTCAAGGACTTGGCGCTGTTGCTACAGGTTCTGGAGAACACAACCGCTCCAAAATTGGTGATGCTGGTGCCTGCGGGGCGGACAAAGGTGGTGGATCTGTTTGGATAGAGAGGATACCCCTGCCAATCTAAAACACAGCCATGGTCAATGAAGGTCGCAAATCCTTTGTCCATGGCATGCGGGAACTGCCAGTTCTTGGGCTCTTTGGAGTTGGCAACAGTTTTTGAGAGGATTGGAAGTTCTTGATGGGGGTGGATGGTGTTGGGTTGAGCGGCTGGGGAATTGTGGAGATGAGGTGATGTGGTGGTAGGGAGGGAGGCAGTGGTTGGAGTTGGATTTTCAGCAACGGTTGGAGTTGGCATTTCACGTGAGAAGTTGGGAGAGAGTGGTGGGATATCTGTGGTGGGTATCTTTCTGCGGCCTTGGGGCATTATGTGGATTTATGCAATAAGGATTTAAGCTTGAAGCTTAAATCCTTGGGTATCTACTATCTATTAGCTTGAAGCTTATACTTGTTGCTTGGGAATTTGATTGGGTCGGGGTATGTAATTATGATCTAATATCTATTTTTGATAAGGTTGGGAACTTTCTCACTGCCAGCAATGCTGGCTCGGATGGTCGCATCCGAGTTTACATTGGATGCAGCCATCCAATTCAAACTCGGGCGCCGGGCCACCAAGTGAATCAAGAACCAATTCAAACTCGGTGGCCAAACGCCAGGGCCACCAAGTTTGAATCGGTCAACGATTCACTCGGTGGCCCGGCGCCCAAGTTTGAATCGGATGGTCGCATCCGATATAAACTCGGATGCGACCATCCGAGCCAGCTTTTCTGGCAGTGTCTGTCAAAATGCAAGCGCGCAACAATATGGGAAAATGAGGATGCCGTGGGCGAAGGGATACTTTTTGAGTGTAGCCCTACTTAGGTGAGTGATTGCTTGCCTAGGTAGGGGTGATGAAAGCTATGTAGCAGGGAATTGTCACCAAGTTTCCGTAAATTTAATCTTTGTATGGGACATGGGTAGTTTTACATGCATTGTTACGTGCATTGTTACATGGCTGGACGTAAAAAAGCTGGAAGCCAGTCAGCTCTGTGTAATTTGCAATGGGTGGCTTACAAGGTGTTAGGTTACAATGTGGCGTAGGTACACCTTAAATTGTGAATTTAGATGATGTCTATTGAATTATCTTTAAATATTATACTTATAATATTTAAAGATCCCTTTTTCTTCAATTATTCCTATCTGTACACACCACTTTCGTGGAATAGAGTACAGATAGTTGACACCATTTCTCTAGCGTATGGAATAATCACCCTGGTGGGAGCTTTGGTGCGGTGTATGTAACAGCGGTAGCAGAGGGCGGCGGGGATTCTGCCTTCCGGCAGGCAGGATTCCAGGAAGGCTTTCCAAGCTACCCGCGGGGACTCGGACCTCCCTCGGGGCCCTCCGTTCAAGATGTGTGCCGCTGCTGAATTCCTTTCCTGGGCTACTTGTTTCTTGTGCCCCTGCTGCTCCAGGCTACGCCCTGTGTTGGATTGCTTCCCACCGGGATGTCTGCTTGATCTAAAATATCTAGACTTGACATTTTTAGTCTCCAGCATCACCTCTGTGAGAAGGGAAGTTTGCTTCAGTTTCAGCGTTGGTCTCCTCAACAGTTAAACCAAATGAATAAGAGCATCCGCATTGGTTGCACAGGATTAGCCTAGTTCACTCTAGTTAGTTAGGCTGGACTAAGTTAAATCCAGTGGTGCAGCCGCATTGGTTTGAGGTTAGAAAGTTGTAAACTATGTGTTGTGTGATGACTAATCCATATGTCAGTATGGAATGCATACTTTTGTGTGCAGGTGACGTGAGAGTAAAATAAATGCATATGAATATGCAATTACAGGATTAGTCCAGGACTAGTGGCGACTAAATTTAGTTGCCACTTGTCCAAAAGCTGGCTCCAGACTAGGATAGTCGCCCCTTAGTCCGGCCCAATGCGGTTGCCACTGTGGACTAAGTGCACTAATCCGGCCTAAACCCCTGACCGATGCGGGTGCTCTAAGTGAAAAACTTAATGCCTCAACAAATTGTGAGAAAATGATTGGAAATCCATGAATATGAGAAGGAAACAAATTAACAAACGCAGGGACGAGAAGAAAAAGGACAATCTTGATCACATCTATGAAATTCCAGAAACGCAATATGAGAAACTAAGACTAGCTAATTTTAATTAGGAATGATAAAAAATATATGACCAATTTTTTATATAAGTTGCTTCAGATTATGAGAGAGATTGATGACATGAAACAGTGAAGAAAAGACAGAAAAATGAAATCATTCAGACAAGCTTAAGGAAACCCCAAGAAATAGGAACAAAACTTGGATCAAAGATGTTCATAAGGTCAGATTTCTTGGGGTTAGAATTCCCCAAAATAAGTAAATCTCATCTGCATCAGTTCAACAATCAAATATGAAAATCATTGGCAATGTTGAGAAAAGCAGAAGTATGAAACACATGGGGGATTGATTGTAAAAAGTTTTACAAAAGTCAATCATCAATTTCTAAACCTTACTTAAGAAATTTTTCTCAGCAGAAATTTCCCATGGCACCACATAATATTTTGATAATTCCTCAAGAGAGGTTTTTAGCTCTCCAGGTTGATGTACGTGAAGATTTCTTGCCCCAAATAGCAAATTTAAAGCCACACCATTAGATCTGATCATTGGCAAAATCTTTTCTGTGGAATCGTATAGCTTGTACATGTGCTCTGATTTTGTATTACTACTTCTTATGGGAATAGGTCTGTATTCACCCATAATTCCTAAAGATTTCTTGAGAGATTCCAGAATGGGTCTTTTACAATCCATGACAAGGTCTGTTTCTTTTATTATTGGTGCATCTTTCAGTGGATTGGGAAATTTCACTGAGAGGCTGAAGTAATTTTCAATACTTTTAGCCTCTCTAGCAGTAAGTTGCTTGCTATCAATCAAATGATTCTTGATAAGTTTCCAGTTTTCAAAAAGCGAGATGGCGGCTACATGATCCACCATAGTTTTTATTCTTCTGAGACTTTCGTTTACCCCAAGTACCTGGTTAACCCAGAACTGGCCTTGCATGAATTTTATTTGGTTGTGGGTCCAAGCGTCTCTCAACACATTATATGTGTCAATATGCATGTCGTTCAACGGTAAATATTCGGAGTTGTCGTGAACTTGTAAAAAATTCTGTAAAGCATGCATGAAGTTCAAATCAAGATCGTACTCTTTCCATTTTTTTACCCATTGGGAATTCCCAGATTGATGATTCATTGTCTTTTCTCCCAACGACATATTCTCTTTAGCTGATTTATCCTTTCCCTTTCCTCCGTTGGAAGAGCTGGATGATCCCTTTGAAGAAACCCCTATTGGGCCCGCTAATCTGAAATCAACGGTTTTCTCATTGTCATACTTGGCATCTGGTCTTTTTAAGCCCGGGTAGATTTCATCTTCTTTGAATGGATTTGCAAGTTCATCTTTGAATTTATTTTCTAGGATAGCTTTCTTTGTGGGGTCAGATGCATGTTCAATTGCGTGTTCATATTGCTTTCTCAATTGGGATCCAGGGTGAAAGGCCGTGTAGAAGTTATTGTAAATGATCTTCTGTCTATCTAAGGCTGCCGAGGGTTGGATGTCCATCTTCTTAAGCTCCTGAAAGATATCTGAGAATGTAAGCTTGAAATTCAAACCGTCAAAAAAGAATGGTTTCAGTACTTCAAGCCATGTGGTGATATATGATCTCAACTTTTTCACCAATCATACTCACCTTGGAATTTTTTTCCGCTGCTTTTTCGCGGTCTCTGCTGACTTTTTCTTTCAACTTCCTTTCTGCATTATTCATCATCATGAATCTGCGTGTCCCGGAAAAAAACAAAAATTTAACAGCCAGAATTTTTGATTGAGCATTCAGTGTACTAAACAGACCAACGGCCAAAAACCAAGTCTTAAAAAACCTCACTTTTTCCCAATTTCATCATTGGAAACTTGAGATTTACTTTTCTTATTTTTACTTTTCTTGTTACTTGATGATTCCAAAGAGCTTTCTTCTTCCCTTTTCAATAACTGATCACTCTTTTGAACCGTCTTCTCCCTGCTTTCTGAAACTCCACCCACGGGTATCTTCTCAACCAGTGATGTCAAATCGGAAGTAGGCTCCGGAACATTATCCACAACTTCCCCGGATGCTTTGTTTAGTTCCTGTTTTGGCTGATTCTCTTCAGGCAGATGTCTGTTTGATAGGGAAAAAAAAATATACATATATTCAAACCTTTCAGTAGCATGATAATCTAAGAACTTACACCTCCAAGACTTTTTCAGCCTTTCTCTGGTTGGGATCAACGACTTCGTTGCCAAATTTTCCAGAAGGTGATTGTTGGTCTATCTGCGGTGCAACGCTTTTCACAATCCAGCCTTGTTTCTTCCCTTTTCTGATGAAAAAAACGGGATTGTTTGGAATTCTCATACGTGCACTGGAACTAGCAGGTGCAGAGGGGTGGTTGTTGGGAATCCTTTGAGTTTGTGGATTGCCAGTGCCACTCAAACGGGCTGGTAATTCTCCAGCTTTTTGTTTCACTCGTTCAGGCTTCCCTGGTACAGAAGGGTGGTTGGGCAATTTTTTAGCTTTTGGATTGCCAGTGCCAGTTGAACGGGTTGGTAAGTCTCCATTTTTTTGCTTCACTTGTTCCGGCCTCCCTTCATTCTTAGGACAAACGATTGGTTTTAACAGTGCACGTTTATAGGATCCCTCAACGGGACGCTCTTTTGAAGGCCCTGAATTGTTCTTGAGAACCGCTAGACTCGCGTCTTCCGGGCCAAGGGTTTCAGTTTCATGCACTGTGATAGGATTATCGTTGGCTAGTTTGTTCAGTTGGACGGAACTCTTCATCTCCCCAATACAGCCTTCAGCAGCATCACCCTGATGAGCAAGCGGTGGCACCATTGGTGACCCATTGGTAAAGTAAACGACAGATTGTACGCAATAGAGGTACAACAGGTGCCTTTTTTTCCAACGTGTCCAGCCAGTCATCTTTCGTTGATAGTCTGGATGGTATTGGCGAGAAAAACACTGCGTTGAAAGGAGAAGAAGAAAGCAAGTTTTGCGACCAAAGCCTTAACATGAGGCATCGGACGGAGCAGGCGCTTTATCTTCATGCTTCACGCAGCTAGCATTGTCAGAGCGGAAAGCCTCCAGCAGCTCGAGCGTAGCATGGTGCCGGCATTCCCTCAAAGGCTACAGACTGCAGAGGCCGCAACCAACTTCAACAAAGTCTCTTCAACTTGTGACTTTCGAATCCACTCGTTTTAGAGGGCCAGTGAGACCTATGGCGGGCCGCAGGCGCCTTGCCGGTTTGCCAAATCGGGTCTCGCATGCCCTTTGAAACGATTGCTTAAAGCCGATTCCACTTGAGGTTTGAGTGAGGAATAGCGTGTCGCCGAGCCGGCCCCTCCGAACGTGTACATACTTTAGGGGGGTTCAAAGTTAAACTCCAGGAAATCAGGAGCTCGGGCAGGTCCTGGACCCAGGGTTTTTTTCCCCCGCCAAAAAAAGACCTGCGCGAGTGTAACCTTGAGCGCCCCGTCAACCCCAAGAGCTCTCACAGGTTTCCAGGAAAGGGATTCCAGGAAACCATTGTATGGTTTTTTCCTTAGTGCCCCCCACTCGGGGGACCCGCACACATGCAGCGGTAACCTGACGTAGCAGAAAACAGCCAACATGCAGTGCCTCTAACTGCGGAAGGCAGCTCTGATGGTATGCCCTCAGACCTGCCTGTGCAGCCTCTTGTCGGAAACAGCTGTCCGACAAGAGGTCAGCAAATCTGTCTGAGGAGTTATTCTTGCCTATCAACTCCTCGGGCATGATGATGCGACCTCTTGTCAGAACACAACTCTGACAAGAGATTGGGCAGGCAGGTCCAAGTTATCATCAGACCTACATGTCGGGTGTCCCCCTTTGTGGTCAACAGTTGAGACCTACTGCTACCTACTGGCCAAAGAGTTTGTTCAAACTAGATGACCGTCGAGCCGGTCCCAGTTGGTAAGACCCAGCTACCGGCTGAAATCCTAATGGCCAAGTCGTACATCAAGCTTCACAAACTTGATGGCCAGCTTGGCCATTGAGTTGTAAAATCACTGTCCGCACCGGTCGCAGTGTGTAAAACCCAGCTACCAGCTGAGCTGTAAAAACTTTGATGGCCGAGTCGTACATCAAGCTTCACTAACTTGAAGGCCAGCTCGGCCAACGAGTTGTACAAAGTCAATGACCGGCTCGGCAATTGAGTGGTACAAACTCAATGTCCGGCTTGGCAATCGAGTGGTACAAACTCGATGGCCAGCTCGGCCACCAGGTTTGTACATCTCATCAGCCAGATCAGCCATTGAGTTGCAAAAACTCAATGGCTGGCTTGGCCACCGAGTTTGTACAGCTCAATGTTAGACTTGGTCGCTTGGTTGTACAACTTGATGGCCGAGCTGACCATCAGGTTGCCCGGATCAATAGCGTTGTTCCATATAAAGCCGCTTCGCGACGCGGGCCCCCCAGGGCCCTCCAATGAGAGGCTTTATGTTAAGCCCGATTCGGTGGTAGGAGTATAGCTGTGTGTAACTGTGTAGCCATCAAGCTTTTGCAAGAGGGGCTGGGGCAAGTTTTTTGTGTTACTGACTGGGCGAAGAAAACATTTGAGCGGGGAATGTTTGTCATTCCCGGGGATCTGGGACAAAAGCTTTTCTGCCGAGGTTTCTGGCGGTTTCCTGGAACCTGGAACTGAACTCCTGGAGCCATTTGGGCAGAAGGAGTGCAGGTCTCCAGGAGCCGGTTCCAGGAGAATTTTTTTCCTGGAAATCGGACCAGGTAAATTTCCTGGAGTAACTTTGAACCCCCCTTTTTTATATTGATTTATCATGTATCAGGAGGTGCCAGGCTGTGCCAGGTGCCAGGGACCTCCAGGATCGTCATGTATGTGTACAAGATCGTCAGCCGCACATGTTTTGGTCATTTCTTACACGATCACCACCCTGGTTGGAGCTTTGGCGCGGTGTAAAAGCGGCGGCGGGGAAGCCGCCCTCGCGCCGGCAGCACTGCCAGCATTAACCGGTCGAACACGGGTGTTCGACCAGAGCTCGAACACCCGTGTTCGACCCGTGATCGGACAGACCCTGTCCGACCGAAGCGCTCACCAGCTGGTCGGACAGGCCTGTCCGACCAGTGCCTGGCTGGTCCTGTCCGACCAGTCAGGCACCCTGCTCGACCGGTGCCTACCGATCAGAGCAAGCTGGTCGACCGGTGCCCAACGATCAGATCAGGCTGGTCGACCAGTCTGTACCGGTCAGATCAGTCTGATCGACCGGTATGTACCGGTCGGGTCAGCCTGGTCGACCAACTAGTCGACCAAAGTTGTCCGACCGGTTCACTGGTCGAACGGGGTGTTCGACCAGTGTTCCGGTCGAACATTGGTGGGTGTGTTCGACCGGTGCCTGTTCGACCGGTGCCGGTTCGACCGGTCAGCAATTCATGAATTGCTGACCGGTTGAACAATTGGATACTTTGCCTTTGGTGCGTAGATATCCCTCTCTCCCTCCCTCCCTTGAAAAATCATCATCATCTGATCTGTCGTTATGCCCGTCCTGATCTTTTTTTTAGGTGGGTCTACGATCCTGACTATCATCGAAAGCGATAGGATCGAATGGGACGATGATTTAGAGACCAATTCAAGTGAAAGATTGAACAGGCAGCGGTCGAACAGGGCTGTTCGACGAACAGGGCTGTTCGACCGGTGCACCCACCAATGTTCAACCAGAACACTGGTCGAACACCCCGTTCGACCAGTGAACCGGTCGGACAACCTTGGTCGACTAGCTCACTGGTCGACCAGGCTGACCCGATCGGTAAATACCGGTCGATCAGACTGATCTGACCGGTACAGACTGGTCGACCAGGCTGATCTGATTGGTGGGCACCGGTCGACCAGCCTGATCTGATCGGTAGGTACCGGTCGAGCAGGATGCCTGACTGGTCGGACAGGAACAGCCAGGCACTGGTCGGACAGGCCTGTCCGACCAGCTGGTGAGCGCTTCGGTCGGACAGGGTCTGTCCGATCACCGGTCGAACACGGGTGTTCGAGCTCTGGTCGAACACCCGTGTTCGACCGGTTAATGCTGGCAGTGCAGGGCTTCGCCGCCGCCGAGCGCTCCGCGGGGACACGGGCCCCTCCGTTCGAGAGGCTGATCTGGATTTCTGTGCTGTTGCTGAATTGCTTTCCTGTGCTGCTTGTTGCTGGTAGCTGTGTTTGATTTCTTTCTATCGAGATGTCTCGCTTGATCCAAAACATACATCCGTGTCGTGTCTTGTCTCCAACATCATATTTGAGCCCGGACAGTCGGCTTCGCACCCCGTTGCTTCCCACCAGTCCGGCGAATTCACCAGCGTGTGTATAGGATCAGGATGGCTTCGGACATACATGTCCTCATAGGTGAGCCAGTGTGTACCGTGTGCATCAAGCAAGAATGCCAGCGACTGAGAATCGATTGACTGCATCGCATAGTTGGGGCAGGGGCAGTGGGAGCATTCTACGGATCTCGATTACACCAGCCGAAGGAAGGGGTCAACGTGTCATTTATCTGTCGATCGAACTATGAGGAAGTGAAGGCGGAAGGGATAGAGATCGAGAGTAGGACGTTTGGAAATTACAGGATACGACCCAAGTGGGTATTCAGATCGGTCGACCAAGCCGCCGAGCTCGGTCCATTCGGAGCTGGAAGCAAATGGGACTATGTGATCCTTTGTACGAAACTCTTGCCGGACCGAGTCGACGACCCAGGATTACTGTCGCCGCTCTTCAAAATACGCCACGACGGCCGGCCTCCACCCACATTGGTGCTGATTCAAAACGGGATAGGCTTCGAGGATAACCATCGCCAGAGACATCCCAACATCCCTATCCTCAGCGCCGTCACCGTCGTCAATTCTGAGCAACTCAAGCCCAACCTGATCAGACATAATAGCTGGACTCGTATCAGCATAGGCCCTTATCACAATTTCTCATCCTACCTTTCACAACCTCATCCTCCGGTCGATCCTCAACTGGCTATCCATTCTCAATCCCAGCTTGAGTTCTTGGTGACACTTTTGCGTAACGGAGGGATTGCCGATGCTGAAGTATATGGCGAGAAAGAACTTCAGATCGTGCGCTGGCATAAATTAGCAATCAAGTCAGTCAAATATTTTACCTTTTTCAACACATCTCGACAAGGAAGAAAGGAGGCAAACTGAACAAAAGTAAAAATTGAAAAATTTCGAGGACTTCAGTGCATCGATGAATCCAACGTCGATCTTATCAGGTGGACTACCGTCAACAGAAATGGTGAAGATCCCGCAGCTAAGAATACATCTAGAAGGATGCATGGAAGAGGTGCTTGAGGCGGGCAAGAAGATATTTGGGATTGATAGTTATCCGGCGGGGCTAGCGAGCATTGAGCGGATCTTGCAGTCCACCGAAAGAAGTGGCGAACGGTCGACCATCAAGCCATCGATGCTGGTAGATTGGGAACTCGGTCGACCGCTCGAGCTCGAGGCCATCCTTGGCCTCCCGATCCGCATCTCCTCCCGTGCCGGCTGCAAAATGGCTCGCATCCAGTCTATGTACGCTTTTCTGTCTCAACTGCAACTCGCTCGCTCGAAGACTACTTCCGGCTTGAACAAAGCCAAGATGTAATCTTCTGTCACATCGCTCTCCCGGGGCCTGGCTGAATGCGCTCAACTCGACGGATGAGCTTCGTGCTTACTTGTCCTCTGGCTACAGGAAGAGTTCAGTTTGCTGGTCTATTACATGTTTTGTTGGATCAATCCCAAGTGAGATGAGGCCGTCGTCAGGCCAATGATTCAATATGTATCTCATGTTTGTGGTCCCTGTCCAGTTCTCAGTTTGCCTGTATCTGCTTCTGAGTCCTGACTAGTGTACTGTCCCACGAAATTCAACCCAACCAGATTACGTGCTCATACTTTTCGTGCAGTATTTCTTTGCTCCCACTTATGTATCTTGTCCCCTGTGGTTGAGTTCTGCTTCGAAGCGTCATACGTCTGATTGTGAAGTGATGTCGGGCAGTGTTGTGTGTAGTACTACAAGATGTGCTGTCTGAGTTGAACGAAGGATTTGCTTGTTCACGACGAACCACAACAATCCAGGCACGACCCACACAGCATCAACACGCATGTCGACTCAGGACATCGGTTTAAACAACTCAGCGAGCAACCTCAACTATCAGACAGAATCTCGAGCGGTAGAACATCTCAGCACCCGGTCAGATGCGATCACATATCAGCCAGTCCAACTGAGCGACCTCCCCGATGTTCATCAGCTCGAAGCCGACGGGTTTGCGGCTGATGAGGCTGCCTCAATGACCACCATCCAGTACGTCCTCACCTCAATCTGCATCAGTTTCCGACATGATGATGATCGGGACGAACTTCCGGACTGACTTCCCTCTTCTTCGTGAGCAGATATCGCCACTCCGTCGCTCCTGACTTGTTTATTGGCGCATATGCAGATCGTAGGCTGATTGGATTCATTAATGCAACTTGCTCTCCCTCCGAGACCCTGGATCACGATTCCATGACTTGCCACGATCCCCAGGGGAAGAATGTGCTGATCCACTCAGTTTGTGTGGCTGGCCATCGTCGTCGAGCCAAGGTGGCCACCCGAATGCTTCGCGAATATCTGGAACGATGCTCACAGGCAGGGTATTCGTCGGTGGTACTCGTCTGTCATGACGAGCTGAAACCGCTCTATATGGGCGTCGGCTTTGAGGACCGTGGTCCCAGCTCACTTGTGCATGGCGCCCGACCCTGGTCAGAATTGATGCTCCATTTACCACTCAAAAATCCCACACGACTTTTGTGTCCAGTCGAGCGTTGTCGCTGCGTGATCCTTCGGAAAGGTGTCGGCCGGTTCATGACCATGCCCGAATCTCCGGTGAGCCAATGCATCCCGCTCATAGGTAAGATCGCTACTCCCTTGACGGATCCTAACCATGATAACCTCTTTTTTTCATAGCTTCCTGCACTTCAACACATCCCATCGACCGGAGAGTCATCGAGCCGGTGTTGGCTAGTATCGAGTCCGACAGAGTTCGAGAACATTGGGTTTTCAAAACCGGTCGGACAAGTGGGAGGGAAAGAGAGACGGTGGCTGTCGTGTGGTGCCTGCGACTATGGTCCTCTGGGCTGGACAGAATCATCAACAAATCTGGCAGCCCAGTTCTCTGCTAATCCGCAAGCTCGCTTCGCCAACGTACTCTTCTTGCTGGAGGATAATCGGGTGTTTTCTGCGCCTACCCAATGACCTAACTCATCTAAACCCATCACTACTACATCGCCAAAGAACGAAGATAACACGCTCTTAACTGTTAGGTCTTTCATCCTTGGGCAATGTAAATATACTCCGCCAACTATCATACCCTGCTCATCATAGGCCACCATTTCATCCGCCGATATGTTCTTTTACATCTTTTGAAAAAGCAAAACGTAGCCACATTTCTAATGTATATTAATGTTCACCGTAGGCTCTGAAGTTACATTAACATTCGCGCGTCTTAGAGTTCTTATCGATGGCAAGATGCCACAAGCTCTATATTCTATGCACTAAATTAGCCACACATGACTCAGGAGAACGACAATCATAGGACAAATACTATGCATGCTACTCATGGTCCAAGATTATAGATACTACACCATGCTTGAGGTAAAAACTAGTTAGCAAAACATGGCAGAGGTGGCTTGAATACTCAGGCCCCAATTATAAATAGGTTTTTGAAAAGTTTTTCAAGCGCGTTTGAAAGTATTTTGAAATCAAGTTTTGTTATTTTTTTAGCCAATTCTTTTCTCAAAAAGTTTTCAAGAGTGGCTCAAAAGCAGTGTGCAATTATAAACACTGCCTCCTCTTTTGCACCAAGCCTCAGCCTAGATCAAGCCAGCAGAAAACTCTTGCTACAAGGAAAACCAGATGAACCTTTCCCACCCAAACGACTTGCTTGCTTGCATGGCTCCTTGTCATCTTGACAAATGACTGGATCAATGGGAGCCATCATCTGACGCAACACAGTGGGTGTCTGTTTGGTTGTTCAGCCAACATTGCCTGTGCAACATATTGCGCCAAGTTGGCATTCCGGGCTGTCGGCCCGGCCTGCCTGGAAACCACTTCTACACAGGTGACATGAGTTGAGTGGACAGAGTTGCACAGACGCATGTCGCAGACCCTTTGGCCGTTGCAATAAGCAACTTTTGAGATTTTGCAATCTCAAACCGACTCAAGCAGTTGATTTGAGCTTGTTTTGAGATCAATTCATGACAAAATCTTGCTATTTCTCAACTCAAATGTAGTTGAAAATAGTTGAGAAGTCTTTCAAAAACACGTTTATAAATGGGGCCTCAGAGCATCCGCATTGGTTGCGGTTTTTGCTTGGATTAGCTTAAGTTGTCCCCTGTTGCAACCGAACCAGGGCGGACTAAGCGCAGATTAAATTACGCCGGAGCTAGCTTTTGTGCTAATGGGGGATAATTTTATGCCCCACTAATCCTGGGACAAAGTCATATCATATGCATTTATCTCACTTTCACACGTCAACTGCACACAAAAGTATGCATTCAGCTCTGACATGGATATTAGTCATCACCACTACACATACTTACCACCAGGGGAGAGGAGGGGGCACTCCCCAGAGAGTGCCATAGCTTAACTTTTTTCTGTAACTCTGGTGGATACCTCCCCTACATCTTTCTTTGAACTTCACAAAGTATTGGTTAACTCATGTTGAACTCATCTGGAATTTGAATTGAATTTAGTTTAATCTGTATAAAAAAGATACTCAAAAAGAACTTGTAATTCAAGTTGAATATTTCTTCAATTAATAAATTGATTCTGGTGAGAATCAAGACTGTTTGATTGAAATTTTAGTAGTGTACAAAAAGGTTATTCAGGAAGGATGATAATGTTCCAAAATATCATCATGGCCAAGATCTTCTTTGAAAAAATTGGTTAATAATTGTATTATACTATTGAATTCTTTACCTTCTGCATCCAAATAAATCTATGAATTTGCCCTGACATTAGCAAAAATTTGCTGCAATTGTACCACAACATGCAACAAAATGGTACCCCTCTCAGTCCAAAAACTGATTGAAGTCAATCCGGGGAGTGTTAGGGTTCAGCTGGACATCATGTTTCATTGCCACACACTTTGTGGTAAGACGGGTTTTTCATTCATTTATATATTCTCAGCTTCATGTTCCATTTCTGTTTTTTGTGAGAGGGAATTTTGACAATGTCCCCCTATCCTGCTCAAGCGGGATAGGGGGACATTGTCAAAATTGGTTTCACACCCCATAACCAACACAAACTAGTAATCATCCATGAAAGGCCCAGCCTGTTGACCAGTATTTCTGTGTTACATGCATTTATTGAGCAATTGTAGTCCACAGTCATGATCAAGTTGAGCTAGAATTCAAAATGAATTCAACAAAGGTTGTTGATAATTTCACAATGTTTAGCACATCACTTCATCATTATTTCACCTTCATTTCACCTTATCAAAAGGAATAGCTCATCAACAATTTGTGATTGACTTCTGACAGAGTTCAGACCAAAACCAGGGTCAACTTACGCTAGGGCACTCCCTGGGGAGTGCCCCCTCCTCTCCCCTGGTGCACACCTGTTGAAACCTGAACCGGTGCAGTTGCACACCTCAACTTAAGGTAAGTCCGACATAACTTGGTGGCACCGCCAAAGGGGTTGTATCGGTTACAACCCCCCGCGGCTAGATCGGTGGCGGCAACCGATGTAACATCGGTCTACCAGACCGATGTTACATTGGCGGCTCCCACCGATACATTATGCCTTTGTTCTAATGTATCGGTGGGCCCGGCCGACATAAAATCGGTCTGGGCGACCGATGTAACATCGGTCGCCTCTGGCCGACGTTACCGCGGGGGGTTGTAACCGATACAACCCCTTTTGCAGTGTGGACTAAAGTATCTTAAACCTCCGCAACCAATGCAGATGCTCTCAGGGACAAAAACAGGTGGTAGTTTGACTAGGTGTGACTATATGCATATACCTGCCATAATCAGTCCCAAGCAAATACAAGTGAACCAGGGTGTTCAAACATAAATTCACAACCCCATAACTGCCAAAATTTGGCAGGGAGCTGTCAAAAGAGGTTTATTCATGCTGGCAGGTCCCAGCCAAACTTTGACATTTATGTGTAATCTTGGGAGGGTTGTTGCTGGTTGTTGACAGGGCCGTAAATACAGTGTTGTGAATGTGTTGCAAATTTATGTTACTAGGGAAATGCACAGTTCCACCCACCACAAATACCTAACAGACATTGGCTGCGGCCACATTGTCAGAGAACAAAAATGAACACTGTGACATTGGTTTACTACGTACTGAGCTTGCCAAAGCAACACAGAGAAACACCAATGGAACAGGATCATTACACCATGCACAGTATATACATCAGAATCTATTTCAAAACCAACAAATACAATGGCCAACCACCCAGTTCTTAAAACCCAAAGCATTGTGAAGCAACAATGAAGGCCAACAAGCTAAAACAAAGCAGAAGAGGATTACAAGTGCTGTGACTGGCAGTTGGGACAAATTATATGTTAGAAAACAACAGATAAGTAGACAACTCTTCCAGAGTCACGCATCACTGCAATGTCAACTCTGACAACAAGTCCAAATTTACAATATTTGTTGTGCTGGGAGCGGTATCAGTACCCTTCAACATGCCAAGGACTATGTAAGTTCTTCACATTTGTGACACAGGAAATGGCCACGTATAGTTGCCCATGTGCAAATACTGGTCTATACTGGTGTAGGAGGATAAATACCAAATTTGTAAAGGGATTGTTGCTGGGATTTATTGATGGTCATAGAAAAGGCCAGTGCAACTGGGAACTGATAGCAATAAAACCAGGTTGTCATGTTTGCATCCGGCTCATGGATTAGTCTCAATATCCATCATAGTATCTCTTCTTTGGCCCAAGGCCCTGTCATGACAATACACCTCAGAACATTAGGTTGTATGCTTTTAATCATGAGATGTGTGCCGTTCATCAGGCCCAACCCAATGTTAAAATTGCGGGGACAAACTATTGGTATGCCCTCTTTTAATGTCAAACTGTGTTCTGGAAAACCCGGTAAAGAAATATTTGTCAGCATTTCTGGTGGCAAAGGGTCCTCCACATCATCACAGCAGTTGTCAATTGATGTAGACAACAACACTTATCCTGGAATGCGGGAAATGCAAGCACGGTTAACCTTGTGAACCAATTTATTCCAAGGCGCAAGGATACACCTTGACCAATAGTAAGACACCAACTCTTGAGGCTTTTACGTGTACAATGTAGCCTTTTAAAGACCAAATTTATGGCCAATTAGGCAATGCAGGACTTTTTCTGATTCAGGATGTTGATATATTGTGCCATATCTGAGGTCCAAGGATTTGAAAACTGAACTTTGTTTAATGGCATTTTCCACGGCCAGCAACCATGCACCAAAGGCCTTAATGGCATTGGGTCTTGTTGGTTTTATGTACTGTTGTCTTCATTGGCCCCTGATAATAGAACATTACGTGAGAGACTCACCATTTTGAAAAGGTCCCATAACGTGGACCAGATCAACAAGGCAGAGGCTTGTTCAGTTGCAGGGCACCGCCGCCCGGGACTATGGGCAATGTCTGCCTGAAATCACCACCCAGAATCATGATTAAGCCACCAAATGGCAGAGTGTTGTCCCTGAGTTCTTTCAGAGACCGGCTCTCAGCTTTGACACAATGCCTGTGAGACATAATGATCTTGTCCCAAATTAAGACGCTGGCGGCTGACAAGGACCTTGGGGTCCAGGAGCATGTTGAATCAGAGTGGAGTTTTACTGGGATCCAAAGGCCGGAGTGTGCAGTTGTTCCGTCTCTTAACAACATGGCCACGACTCCGGACAAAGCTACAACCACTGTGTGGCGCACTGGAACTGGGGGCAGGGATGTTGGCAGTAAAATGAGGAAAAGTAAACACAGATGGCACAGACCGTTAATGGAGAGCCGATTATGAATACCAGTCCCGCTTTGCGTGATGAAAGATGGGTGCTGGGAATGTTGTTCCATTGACCAATCCATAGTTGAGGGTGGTGTTACAGGTCAGATGTTGGCAATGAATTGAGCAAAGATGAAATGAGAAACGGACGCACCATGAAATCCGCAAGCAGGCACCAAGAATGAGAACAGTTTTTGGATTGGAGTCAATTGCTGGGAAATGAGAGTTGCATCACGGTAATGAATGTTCCAGAAATGGAACACCATAAAATGGTACGGCGGTGTAGGACTCCTTGTGGGACAAATAATAATATTTGGTAAAGTTCTGGCTGGGGGAAATAAATTGATGGAGTAGGTTGAAAGGCTACTGCAACAATTTACGGGTGGTTTAATGGCCTCCCCTTTATAAAATACTATACTACTTGAACGGAATCTCAAAATCAATATTTAATAGAGATATGGCTGATTTCAAGACTGAGTTACCACTACAAGAAAATCTGCTTCAACTGCCACCAGTTGACATGCAGGCTAATCCCATCTCACTACCCCTTTTACTTCCATGTTAATCCAAAACAACTTTTCTTGCACAGTCACTGTGCACAATGTAGCTGCATGTCAACTGGTGGCAGTTGAAGCAGATTTTTTTGTAGTGTAGGTATAGTAATCTCAATCAGACTTAGATCACCGTAATCAATGAGCTTTTAGGATATGGCTCAACTTATATGATGGATGAACAATCCAGTGGGATTATTTATGTAAAAAGGGTTGTCCTTAGAGTTTGTAATGATCTCTTCCTTGAGAGCATCTCCACCGGGGGAGGTAAAACCCGGTAGGCAAAAGTCAAAAATACCTCCCGGCCGCAGCGATTCAGCTCCCATGGCTGCTGCGGCATCCAGCAGGAGTAGTCAAACTGGAGAGTTAAACTCAACTTTCATTGACATGTAGAGGATGATGGGGCATGGTTGGGGCTGGTGTTGTGTATGTTGTGTGTGAATCACATGTGTAGTGTGTGAATCACATGCACAACACAGAGGTTTCATGGGAGATCAGAGTTTCACCGGGAGGGATGGAGTCGCGGAATGGGGCAACCCCATCCCTCCCGAGCGAGAAACCGAGGCATTTCGAGCCTCAGACAGCGCCCCCGGTGGGTGGTGATTTTCAGGTTTGCGTAGCTCAAACCCAGATGGCTACCCGGTTTACCTCCTGCGGTGGAGATGCTCTGAACAACTTCTTGATAAGGCACTTTAATCAGTACTAGAGCTCCTTGTGTGCTACTACTACTACTACTGGGGCACAATGATTTGGGGTTTGAATAATAATCTGTTTATGGAAGACTTATTTTTGGGGTTTGTTGCTTATGAATCTACTTAGAAGCACACACTTTAATAGATGCACACACACTAATTGATGCTAATGCTGATAGCACTAATACTGCTAACAACTCTGATAATGGGACACTCCCACGTAACACTACTGACTAATGACTACTAAGTAATTTGGTGATGGGACACTCCCATGTAACACTAATAAATACTAATCAATCTGGTGATGGGACACTCCCATGAGGTGATGGGGATAAATCTCCATGAGGAAAGAAGGGGAATCTGGGTGGGAGAAGCCCTCCTTTTATAGCAAAATGTGAGGCATTTTTGCCTCAAGGCAGTTGCATCTAAGGCATTTTTGCTGCAGGGAACATCTCTGCTGCACAGCATCCTGATAAGGTAACCTGGAAACCAAGCCGCAAATACACACTTTTATTCTTCCAACCTTTCATGCATGATACTACATAACAACAAATCAAGCCACGAACAAAACTGAAATCTTCCATACATATGATTCATAGCAATCTCTAATCTTCCTTGCATGATCCAGAAATTCTGCTGTATTTGGTTACTAGGAGACCAATCTTTCCTAGAATATTCTATCCAGCCGCCCTTCCGTGCATGCAGCTCCCTGGCAACCGTGTTTCCAAGCACTACACCTCCCAACTTCCTGCTCTTTAGGGTCTAGTGATTCCTTCCACTTTTGTCCCCCTTCCCCTTTTCCTTCTGCCATTTTTACCAAATACTGAAATGTATACCCTTATATCCAACTATCCTCCTCATATCTATGCTGCATTGACCATGTAAATATGTTTTATCCCTTTCTGGCATTGGATCACACATAGGGAACCACAGCGGGAGCTGGATGTTGCACAATTTGGCAACAGGCAATTCGTGTGACACATTTCTGTACATAATAATGTAACTTTGAACACTTGAAATTCTTATCTGATGATAAGTGGATGATAAGTGGAGGTGAAGGGTTCCTCTTCTTGTAAAATTACAACAATCTCAACCATGGTTTAGGCTATCATGCACTGTCTTGAATAATTCTACATTCTCATTCTTAAGGTTTGATCCACAGATTTTAACAAGAACAGTGCATGATTCATGGAAATAAGATTTTTGAACTGATGATTCATTAAAAGCTAGAGAAAAATTGTACTGAAGAAAGGAAATATCAGAAACAAGAGCAAACTGAGAAGAGAGTGAAAGAGAAAGAAGAAAGAAGAAAGAAGGAGAATCAACACTTTTTGGAGACAGGAACTAGTGAAAGATGAGAAGATAGGTGACAAGGACCAATGGAAGAAGAGGATGGTTCAGGAATAGAGAAAGGAATGGTTAGAAAACAGTCAGAGAGAATAAAATCAGGTTGATGGTGTCACCAGGAAAGAACAGAGCACAGGAATTGAAGGAAAAATAAGAGATAAAAATGAAGCAGGGATGGAAGAAGAGAAAATACAGGGAAAAAAAATAAGAGATGAGGAAGTAAGAATGTGAGGATGTCAGTCTATTTCTCTCTAGTGACGGTAGGCTGAATGGGCCCGTAGTACTAAACAGTCACTACTATAGCTAATCAACAAATCTTTACAATAGCAAGCTGTCTCTTCTGCGCAAAGGATGCTTATAAAGAATAAAAGGATATAGACTTGCAAGAGATAAGAGAAACTTAGATACTAGGCGTACTCACTGAGTTAGGATAGTATCTTAGTGGAAAGGAGAAGTTCAATGAGATGGAAACAGGAAGATGACAAAATATAATGAGGAAGAGGAATGGGAGAAAGAGAAAGAGAAACAAAGAGGAAAAAGCCCCGGTTGCTATATGAAGCAAGTTAGGCGGGCTCAGTAATGCCTAGCAAAACTACTCTTGCTTAGAAGCTTTCTATATCAATTCTTGCACTTCAGTGCTTCCTAGCACCAAGGATCCACACAAACACTATCACTCACTTATTCTTGTGTTAGTCCTTTTATTCTCAATTAATCTATTCTTGACAGGGGATACTTCCTGTAATTTACCTAGGGTAGCTTAGCTAATAAGTGACTAAAACTTTAGTTACTCTTGTCAGTTATACTACTATATGGCGTATTAGTAGTAATTAGCTGACAGAAGAAGAGAAATTCAATGAGTCACAAATTGGGGTGAGGAAGAAAGAAGGAAGAGGGATTGGGGAGGTTCTAAAAGTGAGGTAGAAGTTCAACTTCAAAGTGGATTTTTCCAGAACTTGAGTAGCAAGGGCTGGGAATGATCTTCATTGGAATTAATGAAAGGAAAAAATCAGTGAGGAAGAGAAAAAGAGAAAGAAAAAGAACCTACACTTACTTCTTTCAACAATGGCCTTTGTTATAATCTCATGCAGGGCCAACCTCCCAGACACTGCCCAAATTTTTTGGTTTGTCTTTGTTGAAAAATCCTGTTTCCAGTCTTTTTCATTTTTTCTCTTTCAGATTGAATATGCATTTCTCTTCTCCTGATGTCCCACATCTTAGCCATCAGTTGTAGATAGATAAAAACCAAAAACCCCCTGAAGCAATTCATCATCTGTTCTTCGCAAAAATGATCCAGAGATCCCTAGATCCTCTCTGCTGAGAGCCCTAGATCCTCTCACTTAGCTTCTTTCCTGAGCCTTGTTCTCAGTCTGTCTGGCCTTTATTTTAGACAAGCAGACTATGTGAGGTAAGGATAGGGCACACAAGAAGCAAGACGGCCAAAAACCAACCTTTTAGACAAGCAGACTGTGTGAGCTAAGGATAGGGCACACAAGAAGCAAGACAACCAAAAACCAACCTGAGACACAATAGTGTGTCAGTGATGTGCAAACCAAAACTGAAGATGTGAATGAATGTTTATTTGCACCTTTTAGACAAGCAGACTGTGTGAGCTAAGGATAGGGCACACAAGAAGCGAGACAACCAAAAACCAACCTAAGGAAAGAAAGAGACCAGAGTGAGATGAGGAACTAGATAGAAAGGTGGTGAAAGAAATAACAGACCTGAGGCACAATAGTGTGTCAGTGATGTGCACACTAAAACTGAAGATGTGAATGAATGTTTATTTGCACCTTTTGGACGAGCAGACTGTGTGAGCTAAGGATAGGGCACACAAGAAGCAAGACGACAAAAAACCAACCTAAGGAAAGAAAGAGACAAGAGTGAGATGAGGAACTAGATGGAAAGGTGGTGAAAGAAATAACAGACCTGAGGCACAATAGTTTGTCAGTGATGTGCAAACTAAAACTGAAGATGTGAATGAATGAGGAAAAGAGAAGCGGGACAACATGGCCAAAGACTATTCATCATGAGTTCACAACTAGGTTTGAGTTTGCTGCAGAGAGTACAAAAGTGCAAGTGTAACAAGAGACTGAAAAAGGAAACGCCCGCTCAATATTTTTTGGCCCTAAAATCCACAAAATCAACAGTCTTGGAGCAGGAAGCTGCAGAAGCCATTGTTGGAATGACTTCTGATGGTGGCTTTGAAGTTTGTGTCAAACTGAAACTGGCTTAGCTGCAAAACATCATCAGTGGTAGGACTTTGGGAATGCATAGACAGCCAGCCCAAGCCGCTGGAGAAAGATATCATGCCCCTCTGAGGTGTGAACCAATCTATAATCCATGCTATATAGTATCACTTGATCCATCTGTCCATCTATCAGGCCAGCTGATTCAGTTACATCATGGAGATTGGCTAGCCACTGAACCATGGAATTCTTGATAGTGGCCTGGTTTTGGAAAGTAAAGCATCAATTTCTATACCAAAAATTGATTTTCCTGATCAGTGAAAGCATGTGATTCAATAATTTTTTAGAAAAAAAAAATACAGTTTCTTTGGTTTCTAGCCTCTTCCTAAAATTGGAAGAGGCACACTTGTACCAATGTCCAGAAAGTGCAATCAGGTTGGCTTTAACTTTCAACAATTTGGGCTGGCCCATAGAATAGAGGTAGTGCACCTGTGGAAACCAAATTCTTCCATCCCAAACCGAGGAAAAATGCCCATTTTTCTTTGGTTTGAGACCAATGGGCCAGCGGAGCTGGGTGAGCTGAGGAGCTGGGAGGGGTTAGGAAGTTAGGTTACAAAGTTAGGTTAGGTTAGGAAGTTAGGCTAGGTTAGGTTAAGGGCCACCTGATAGAATCTAGGATGAGGTTTTGGATTAAACCCCCTTTATGGGTTTAGGGTTAGGTTTGTGGATATATATATATATAGGGCCTTGGTTATATGACTCCAAAGGATTTGTTAAACAACTCCTGCAACATTCCTGATGTCGCAGATGAGAGTTGCTTAACCAAAAACCCAGTGGATTTGGAAGTCGCACCTCCAAATCCCAAATCCAGAAAATTTTTGAGAAAATATTAAATGTGGGGAGTCGTTCCCCTAAAACAAACCCCATATTTGGGAGTCGATTGACAAAAAAAAAAAAAACCTCCAATTTTCATTGCTTTCCTTTTTTTTGTACAACTTTGTTGTTGTTGAGCTGAACAATGTCCATCATTTTTCAGCCCCCCAGCTCCTCAGCAATGGCGGCAAACTGCTATGCCAGAACCTTTGGGTTGGGAGGAAAAATACTTTAGTTGTTTCCAGTTGACTGCAAAACTTGGAGCAGAATCTACTGCAAATAACGCTTATCATTAGATTGCATTACTTTTCTGCAGTTGTTATTATCCTTTAATTTCCTTCTTCTTTGGTTATAAAAATGAAGCTTATTCTTTATTTTTTGATCTTTTGATTCTTTCCATTTAAAAACTATTATATGTTTAGATTGATTTGGTTATGAGATTCATGAGACTTAAAAAGGGCCGTGAGTACATGAAGGGAAAGTTGAATGACTCCCAAATATGAGGCTTGTTTTGGGGGAACGACTCCCCAGATTTAATATTTTTCCACACATTTGCCAGATTTGGGAATTGGTGGTGCGACTCCCAAATCCACTTGGTTTTTGGTTAAACAAATCTCATCCACAACTTTGGGAACGTCGCCGGAGTTGTTTAACAAATCCTTGGCAGTTGTATAACCAAGGCCCTACATACATATATACACACATATATATATATAGGCAAAATGATGTCAGAAATTGGCAAAATCTTGTCAGAAACTGCTTTTTTTGAAAATAACCAGCTCCTGACTAGTTTTTGCCGTTTCTGACATCATTTTATGCATTTACATCGATTTTTATGTATATACATAGGCACTTGTCTTGATGTGGAGCTGAATGAGCTAGCAGCTTGCCAGCTCACCCAGCTCTGCTGGCCCATTAGTCCCAAACCAAAGAAAAATGCACCTTTTTCTTTGGTTTGGGACCATAGGATCCGGTTGCCAAAGCTCAGGTAGTGTTGGCTGGGCCAGTCACATGCCTGGGATCACCAAAATTTCATACCCACCATGTTTGCCAAGGTGGGCTGATGAGGTTTTCACGACCACTTAATGTTTGTGCAGGAAGGCAGTAAATCCAAAAAATGCATTGCCTCCATTGTTCTGCCCCTGCTGCAGCTTACACTAGGAAAGACAGGTTGGCATGGACCTGTTCTCAACAGCCCACAAAATGGCTTTTTGAACGTCTCAAACTGTGGTGTACCTGACACTTCAAGAAAACTCGCTCAACTGCTGCCAGTTGATGTGTGGGACACTCAATTTCTACAGTTTCACTCTTGATGCACAGTGACTGTGCATCTGAGCTTGCTTTGAGTGCAAATTGAGTAATGCTCTTGTGACAGGATTTCAACTGGAAGCAGTTGAGCAATTTTTCCTTGCAGTGTGAGACAGAAGAATGAGGTTGTGGAAGGATGAGGAAAGAGTCCTTCCACATCTTGATCTGCCTCAGGTATAAAACACCATACAGTGACATATCAATCTGGGGTGTTGATAAAAAACCCTGGTAAAACTGCTCCTACCCCGGGTTTTGAGGGGCAACTGGCCAGCAGCAATGATGTTGCCCCCCAGTAAAAAGGCATGTAGGCGTGGTTTTACCAGGTTTGTTTATCAACGCCCTTAATCTGGCCTGTGAATAACATCAGGAAAATTTGTATAGAATCTTGAAGAATTGGGAGAAATAAAGGCCTTTCCATTTGAAAACACCAACCCAAATCTTCCTCACTGCAAATTCATTCTTCAATGGTATCTTCCTGCATGAGCTGCTTGTAGATGGGAGACTGGAAGATTTTTTTTTATCTTCTGGTGTGTTTTATTCTGTGATGTATTCCAAAAATAGTTGAATAATTATGTTTTGTTTTTTTTAATCATAGATCTTGCCTTACCTCTTGGCTGTTTTTCCTTCTTCTTTATCTTGCCGTCCATGGCAAGAGGGTTGGAGATAGCTGCTTATTTTAAACCAATGTGGTTGGTAGAGTTGAATAAGGGGTCCCAACCTATAATCCTCCTCCACCTAATTTAGTCCCAAATTTATATCAGTGGAGATCTTGTTCTGATATGAAATTATTGGCAGGTCATCATATATCTCTATATGAAAAGATTGGTTGTGCATTTGAAAGTCAATCCCTTAAAGGAATGCACTGTTGTCCCCCTGACCTCAATGCAGAGCAGGTTTATATCAGGGCATGTGTATGGGACAGAAGCCACTTGGGTGCTGGGTCACGGCTAAGCAGTGTAGGCCATGACAGGGAACCTCCACCTGGGGGGATGGAGGCGGGGGTGGTTGAGGAGGCGACTGAGGTTGGCGAAGGCTCCAACTTAACACAAGCCCTGCTTATTGGGAGGAGCCGGGACCCCTGCAGAGTGCCTCCCAAAGGGAGGACTTGAGACTCAAGTCATAAATTTGGCGCGAGCAGTTTTGCAGTTTTGGTGGCAACCACACTCATACCATTATTACACACCAACCAATTGAACATTTACCTCAAAGTTTCAGCCATGAGTAGGCACTGATACTGCCATTAATCTCTCAAAAATTCAGCATAGATTGGTCAGAAGGTTTAATTCTCTGAAAGTTGCATCAAAGATGGTAGTTTTTCATCTTTGGATGCAACCCGCTAGGACCTGCCCAAATCTCCAACTTGGAGAAATTTATAATTCCCAAGGCTGTCTGCCTTGATCCTCCTTTTAGCTTATTTGTGTGAACCTTCTGCAATGAAGTATACCACCTGATTGTAATGTTCTCAAAGCAATTCATCTCCACACTGCCGGCATTAACCGGTCGAACACGGCAGTTCGAGCGGTGCTCAAACAGCCGTGTTCGACCGGTTCATGCCGGCAGTGATGTTGTCCGATCCCACGTTGAAGAAACCAGTCAAACAACCTTGTCCGACATGGGATCGGACAGAATGGTGCAATTCCATGTCGGACAAGATGGTTGGGCTGGCTTGTCCGACATAGCATCGGACAATCCTGTCCGATGCCGTGTCGGACAAGCCCACCGGATGGTTTTTTTTTCAGTGGTGTAGGCTCTCTTGTCTGGATAGTGGAGGGCAGTCAAAGCGTCGGAAGAACAGTGAATCACAATGGAAGTAGCAACCAACTGTAAGAGAAAAGGACAAAACAGCACTAATCCCAATAACCCACCTCTGCCTCATCAACACCATCCATCTCCCAAATCTCCACCCAGCTGTAATTCGCATTCAAGCATTGCTGGACGCCCTTTCTTTCCAACTTCACACCTCAATCACCCCCAGGCAACTTCTTGCGCTGGCCCTCTGCCCCTGAGCATTAAGTACAGCAGCTTGCAAAAATCAGGTTAGCCCTCCTATGCAAAGCTTCAGAGCACAATCTTGCAATATTAATATAACCTTTATGGCTCCTTCTGAAGCAAACTTAACTGAAAAGACCCCAGCTCCACTGCTCAGGGCTCCTTCTGAAGCAAACTCAACTGGCAAGAACCCAGATCAACTGCTCAAAACGTCTGAGGCTGAGGCAACAGGTGCCTGCAAATAAAATATCTATCCAATTACAAATGGGTGATCACCAAATCTTCTTTTTCTTTTTCAGTACTCCCTCTTTGGCCTTTCAAAGAGGTTTTTTTTTCATCGGGACTGATATGAAAACTGAAATCCCCTCGAAAGAAAAGCAAACCTATTCCAAACTTTATGGAGATGACCTTGGGCATAAGTCACCAGTCTTACTAATCCTGGCACTTTGAGTACTTGAAGCCAATGTTCTAAAAATTGTCAGTGGCACTGCTAGCGCAACTGCTGAACTAAGATGATCAAGCCAGATTTCACGGGTTCAAGAAATCCATCAAAATTTTCTGTTTATTTGATCTAGAGTGTAAAAGATTGGCAGAATTGCCATTGATGGCCTTGGCCGTGGCCCGTATGCGAGATTGAACATCGGAAGTTGGCCCATCCTAAGGTCTACCTTCGAAGTTCGCGCTACATAAGAGAGTCCCGGTCATCAAGAGGAACTTTCTTGATGGCCGGTTTGTAATTGTTATCAAGAATAAACTCTTGATGATTGGTTTGTACCGCTTGCCAGACTCAAGACTAACCATCTTGATCACCTGTTTGAGCAGGACCCAGGAAACCCCCTACAGAGGTGGGTAACGTAAAATCCCAGATTTTGGCGAAATTCATACATCGGGGGGCACCGGGGAATGGCTTTTTTTGGCCAATTCATACATTTTCGTGCGTATGCTTAAGGCAAAATGCCACCGGGAACCCGAAACCCCCCGTATAACAGCCGGGTTTATAGGGTTTTTAGCGGATTTAACTGAATTTCATTGGAAATTCATACATTTTTGCCACATTTGGTGTGTACCCTTTTGGTTTTGTAACCCCATTCATACAAATTTCGTGCGTATCATTTTGCCATTTTTTCCAAAAATTCATACATTTAGGTTACCCACCTACTTCGGGGGTTTCCTGGGTCCTGTTTGAGCCGATTACCACGAAATTCTTTTTGATGAACGTTTTTCACTAGTCATCAAGATGAATACTCTTGATGACCGGTCACCGGTACAAACCAGTCAACAAGAGGAAACCTCTCGATGAACCACTTGTATACTTAGCTGTGAATGGGCTCAGCACAGTTAAAGCATCTCGCTGCGATCGATCTAGGGAAATTACAGGGGCAAGTATCATATTTCCTCCATTCATTCAAGTACATAATTCAAACATCGAATCCAGATTAAATAGTCAATTGGTGTAAATAGACATCTCTACCCTGGCACGCCCTCGGCTCCATGATTACATAGCAGCGGTTCTTCTCATGCTGCCCGCTGGCTTGAGGTTTCTTAGTCCGATGACAGCACTCGACCCATTGGTTCAATCACTATGATTAGCCAGCGGGACAAATGGTGAGATGCAACTCCCGGCCCACCTATAATTCCTCCTCATTGCACTTGTCACTACCCTGATGTCTTCCGAAGAAAGAGAGACCAAAAAAGAAAAGATAGCCTTTAGGAACTGCTTGTTGACCACAATTCACGACATGTGTTGAAAGACTCACACAATCTTGCCATGGATGACGTTGAAGGAAGACGCTTGGAGGTTCCACGGATGGGTGTTGGGCTGAGTTTCTGGGGCCGGAATGAATGAAACACCACTTACCAGCTGTGAGCTATCGAGGAGAAGAAGCGACGAGTATAGCAATCAGGAATGGGAAAGAGATAATACCTAAACGAGGTAGTTATAAAGTGACACAGGTAGATGAGTGTGTTATTACTTATTGAGTAAACATGAGATGAAGAAAAGAAAACTCAAAGGTTCTAGATGATGACTTCATGAGATGGGGTTCACATAATAAACATGAAAAGGAAATATTTGGGGAGCCAAAGATCACTCAACGAATGAAATTTGATGGTCTAATTTTTGCACATGAGGTTGCATGACAGTCCTGGAATTGGGAGAATGTGATTTTCATGAATAACTCAATTCATTTACTACATATTTGGGGAAATAGAACAGTTTCCATGTTAATTAAGTAAATAATAAGACATACTCAGGTCGAATTCCCCAAAACAAAACTCAAAAATAAATGGTCACATGGAGATAAATTGAATGGACATTCAAAATAGAAAGTGTCCCCTGGTGTGTGCCTAGAATGGATTTCATGGAGAGAAAAAAAACAAAGGATTGAGGCCAGGCTGACTTTCTCCCATCTGGACTTCACCTAAAGAAATAATTTTACCAGTAAAATGCTTCCTGTCACTTTCAGATCCCATCACATCTGCCTCCCCTCTCATATTTCCATCTAGAATACATATATATTTCCAAAAACACCACATCAACAAATAGGCATTTGTGATCAAAATTCAGATCTTTATAAAGGGATGCAGACTGCATGGTTCCAGTCATTCAAAATCTTTGTTGGTATTATCAATTCAAGTTAGATTGCATACATAACTTGCATTTTCATTTTTTTTTGGTTCAGAAAATATTGACTTGGATTGGTGGTGTTGAAAACCAGATTAAATGATGAAATGGGAACAAATGGATGATTGAGAGAAGTAAATCAGATAAAGAGCTGGGTCATTGGCTCCATTTCAAGAACCAGATACAAAAACATTGGTGATGGTTTCTTGGGGCACACCTTGATATTCATCCTCATCCACATCAATTTGGAAAAGGGAGTTGAGCTTCAGCATTGCCTTTTGGAATATCATGACCAGACCAGTGCAATGGGTAAATCCTTTTTTTTAAATGTCCAAATTTCCTCTTGCATTCATCCAGAAGCATGTTTGAAAAATTGTGTGCTTGTCTCCTTAATCTTATTCCTTACAGCCTTATTTGATCCACGCCATGATATTCAAATGAGCTCACCTAGTTCACCTTCAAGCTATACTTGTGTATGTGTTATATATATTTCATAGAGTTTGCATCTCAAAAGAGTACCAGGAAAGATGCAGACAAATTATCGTGTGTGATGGTGTAATGGCTCCCATATTCAATCAAAAATGTATAAAAGTAGGAATCTTGCAAGCAATTCTAAATTCCAAATCTATGATCTTGGCAAGTGGGTGCAGGGAGTTCTTCAAATAAGCCTCTACAAGAAAAGTGATTTGAATAGTTGATCATCCTTTGATGGATGAGACTGCTTGAATGACCGGATCTGGAGACTGGAGTCGTTGGATGTTGATCTTCTCAGCGTGTGTTCTTCTTATACGGCAGCCGGCAGTGGCAGGATTGGCCTTGTTTCTCCGGGTCTCGAGTGGGATGAGGTGATTGGCCGCTCAGGGTGATCTGTACCCCGAGACTATTGTACATAAATACATATTTACATGTGGATGCTGTGGTGGTATGCTCCGGTTTATCTTCGTTGTAATAGCGAGCCAAGCCTGTTATATATAATCCGGAAGGAGTCCCAGTGTGACGTCGCAGGTTTAAAGGTAGCAGTGGTTAATTAGTTTCGGAAAGGCCAGTCCGCAGGGATCTCAAGTCGAACTTCAACCAACCACCAAACAATCATTTCTACTCGTCAACTCAGAGCGCAGGTAAACCAAAGACCTTACTCAGTGCTTGGTTGTATCCTTTATTAACGCCCTGCTCCGCGGTTGTTTCTTTCTTTAGGAATTGGGATCATTCTTTAGCTTGATTCACATATTCTCCCATCATGCACCGTCTTAATCTCAACAAAGTCTCATCCGCCCCTAGGTTCCTCTCTAACTCATTACCGCCCTCAAATCGACTCACTTCGAGGTTCACAAAGTCCTCCCAAAGCTTACGCCATCTTGCTACGGCCACTAACGATCAAGTGCTTCGGAAAGCTCCCTCACCAGTCGATGGCTTCGTCAATTCAAATAACAGCTATTACATGGAAGAGAGTATGTATCCTTTTGGCATCTGGAGACAGAGAAAAAGATTTGCGGCTCGTTGGCTGATGACAGTTCTAAATTCTGACCGACAGTGTATCGGATGTGGAGGAAAGACCCGGCTTCCGTTCATTCATCCTGGAACGTCTACTTTACCGGTATGGAAAACGGGTTGCCTTCCGAGAAAGCATTCCGACCTCCTCCTGGTTTGGTCAGCATGCCTCAGCCTGCTGGTGGGGCTCCAATGCTGGCTATGTCCGGTTCTGGCGGCGAAGTAGAAGACCATATGAAAGTTAGTATTAATGATCTCATATATTGGAAACTTTCACCATCGTATGCCTTTTATCTCATCAAACGACGTGTCCTCTCCATACCGTTTTTAGATTCAACTTCTGGTTCGAGCTTATCAAGTCAGAGGACACCACATCGCCTCACTCGATCCTTTAAATCTATCAGAGGCCGATCTGGATACTCATACACCACCTGAGATGGACTTGAAGCACTATGGCTTTGATGAAAACACCGATTACGAAAAAGAGTTCTCCCTCGGCCCTGGTATTCTACCTCTCTTTCTCACCAAAGATCGCGAAAAAATGAAACTGAGGGAAATCATCGACGCTTGTAAACGCATTTACTGTAAGCAGCCCTTTTCCTCCTTGCCACTCCCTCGGTCCCGACAGCATCTCAATGAATCATGCTAACTAATACCCAATCATTCCTATCTCAGGTGGCCACATTGGACTGCAGTACGTCCACTTGCCTGATCGCAAGGAGTGCGATTGGATTAGAGAACGTGTAGAATTACCCGTACCATGGAGCTACACATTGGAAGAAAAACGTATGATCCTCGATCGATTGATCTGGTCTGATTCATTCGAACGGTTTGTTGCCTCAAAGCATCCGAACGAAAAGAGGTTCGGGCTAGAGGGAGGTGAAAGTCTGATTCCAGGTATGAAGGCTTTAATTGATCGATCGGTTGATGCTGGCGTCAAGAGTATCGTGATTGGTATGCCCCATCGTGGCAGGCTAAACGTCTTGTCAAACGTAATCAGAAAGCCAATGGAGGCCATCTTCAACGAATTTGCCGGCTCAGCGGATGCCTCTGAAGACGGTGGTGGTGACGTTAAATATCATCTTGGTGCCAACTACGTCCGTCCAACTCCCTCCGGGAAGAAAGTAGCGCTTTCCCTAGTTGCGAATCCTTCTCACCTTGAAGCCGAAGACCCCGTTGTACTGGGAAAGACCAAAGCCTTACAACACTTCGATGGCGAAGGCTCAACTGACCATGCCATGGGCATCCTGTTACACGGTGACGCGGCCTTCGCTGGCCAGGGTGTTGTTTACGAGACCATGGGATTCCACGATTTGCCTCACTTTGGAACTGGCGGCACAGTCCACTTGGTGATCAACAATCAAATCGGCTTCACCACCGATCCTCGCCAAGGTCGTTCGACCCCGTACTGCTCAGACATTGCTAAATCTATCGATGCACCTATTTTCCACGTGAATGGTGACGATGCCGAGGCGGTCACTTTTGTCTGTCAGCTCGCTGCTGATTGGAGAGCCGCGTTCAAGAAGGATGTCGTCGTTGACATTGTGTGCTACCGTCGCCACGGCCACAATGAGACCGATCAGCCAAGCTTTACACAGCCGAAGATGTACCAAGCCATTTCAAAGCAGCCTCCTACCCTGAAAATCTATACCGATCACCTCATCAAAGAAGGAAGTTTCACCGAGCAGGAAATCAACAAGCACAAAGAATGGGTATGGAGTATGATGGAAAAAGCCTATGAAGGAAGTCAGGATTACAATCCCACCTCACGAGAGTGGCTCTCCAGTTCATGGGACGGATTCCCATCTCCGAAGGAACTCAAAGAAAACATTCTCGAGGCACGACCTACGGGAGTAGAAAGGAGCGTGATGACGAAGATTGGAGACACCATATCTGGAGGATGGCCGGAGAATTTCGAGGTCCACAAAAATCTTGGAAGGATTCTCAAGACCCGAGGCAAAACGATTGCAGAGGGTGATCAGATTGATTGGTCCACCGCGGAAGCTCTAGCCTTCGGATCCCTGTTATTGGAAGGTAACCATGTCAGGGTGTCGGGACAAGACGTTGAACGTGGTACATTCTCTCAACGACACGCCGTCTTGCACGATCAGAACACAAACGAGACTTACATTCCATTGAGTAACCTCAAGCCCGAAGGATCTGATCCGGTTGGCCCTTTCACGATTTGTAACTCGTCCTTATCCGAATTCGGAGCTCTAGGATTCGAGCTGGGGTACTCGTTGGTTGATCCTCATCTACTTACGATGTGGGAGGCCCAATTCGGCGACTTTGCCAACAACGTCAGTCAATGAATAGCTTGATCACCTTTGCCCGGAGTACCGAAAGCTGACTTACTTTCAATTTTGAAAATCGACACAGGCCCAATGTATCATTGACCAGTTCATTTGTTCCGGGGAAAGGAAATGGTTGCAGAGAACTGGATTAGTGATGTCCTTACCACACGGATACGATGGACAAGGACCAGAACATTCGAGCGCCCGTATCGAAAGATTCTTACAACTCTGCGATGACGATCCGTTCAAATTCCCGACCCCAGAAAAGGCTCAGCGGATCCATCAAGATTGCAACATGCAATTAGTCTATTGCACTACTCCCTCCAACTATTTCCATGTGCTAAGGAGACAGATCCATCGTGACTTCCGGAAACCGCTGATCGTCTTCTTCTCGAAATCTTTGTTGAGACACCCCATGGCTAAATCCTCCGTGGAAGAAATGGAACCTGGTACTTTCTTCAAACCTTTGTTGCCCGAACCTGGCTTTTCTGGTATGGTAGCGGAAAATCAAGTCAAACGCCACATAGTTCAGTGATCTTTCTTTTTTCGTGCGCAAATCCTCAATTTCATCTAGCTTATCATGGGTTTCATTTAGTTTTGCTCCGGTCAAGTATATTACACTTTAGTTCAAGAACGCGAGAAACGAAACGTGAGTTCATCCGACCTTAAAAAAAGGGGACCGCCTTACCATTCTGACGCTCAAGTTGATTAACTGTATGCTCCTCCATAGATTAACGACATCGCTATCACGCGAATCGAGCAACTTTCGCCTGTGCCATATTACGAGATCGTCAAGGCTCTTGAAACTTACCCCAACAGTGAAGTAATGTATTGCCAAGAAGAACCTGTCAATGGTCAGCAGATTTTTTTTTTCCCATATTGATTCATGCGTTCGGATACTTACCATCAACCCTGCACGACATCCCGAATGAATTGCGGGCTGTTGTTAACGCCTTAGGTGGAGCATACTCTTACTTGGCGCCTAGACTCGAAAATGCGATGAACCAAACCAAAGACCATGCAGGAAAGAAAGTCTTGTATGCTGGCCGACCACCTTGTAAGTGCAGCAGTTGTTGGTTCTCTCCTGATGGCTCGACCTGGCTGATGTTTTGTTGTGTGTGTAGATGCGTCGGTGGCTACTGGCTCTAAGAAGATCCATCAACAGGAGATCAAAGTCAGTTTCCTCCTCCCATTCCTCTCCACATGCGATCATGGCCGTCTTTTCACTAATCGAATGTTTTACTTTTTCTTTGTTTGTTTGTGGGGGTATACAGCAATTCCTTGACCAAGCGCTCAACATGTAAATCTTTCTTTGCCAACTTGACCCGTCACATCCATTCATTGATATATATACATACACATTCTATCGATCTATATATACATAGAGAAAGGGGGAGTTTTTTTAATCGGTTAAGGTTTGTATGGATGTAAAACATTTTCTTCTCGGCTCGTTGATCTATACAGCAATAATAATAATAAAAAAACAAGTCGAACACCCCCCCCCCAAAAAAAAAAGAAAAACTCGTATTTGATTCAGCTTTGATTGTTTTTTCTCTTTTTTATTTTTTCATATATATAATTTACTTGTTATCTGTCATTAAAAGTACATGGTAAAATGGTCTCCAAAAAACACGAGAAGGATGTGTGAATTGAAAATGAAGATTTTCAGAGTTTAGCTTCAACATGTTAACTAGCTGTAGATAGTCCACAAACCGTAACCCCTGCTTTCTCATTCTGATTCTCTTTCTGCGTCAAGTTGAGTCAACCAATCCAACCTTCTTTGATCCATAGGCTGTGTGATACTTGAATTAAAGTAGGAATGATATCATCTGGTTTGCTGTTTCTGCTTGCCGTGGTTGCAGATCCTGCATGTTGTGATGGGGATTGCACTAGGAGTGAGGACTGTTTCTTGCGATGTGATTGTCTCATTTGAAAGTAACAATGGCTATTTGATCCCCTTGTCCCAACTATTCCTGGGAAGTCTTTATTATTTATTGGAGCTGAAGTTTTGAGAGTTGTAACTTGTCGAGGCCCGGCCAGCTCTGTTGTTAAGGCTCTACAGGGGGGTAAATAGAATATTGCATACACAGTAGCCCCCCCCCCCCTTCACATGGCTGATATTGAACGTGATTACAACACCAAACATGTGTACATATTTATCTCTCTCTGATCGAAGAAGCGTCTCGCGTCGAAGGATTCATATTAACACGCTGTCGTTATCACCTGCACGATGGAAGTCGACTTCGAAGATTTGGTCACCAAGCAGCTCGATCCAAACGACCCATCGCAAAGCAGGACCCAGGCGGAGCATGCAGCACTCCTCAGCTCACTGGACCGGGCTACTCGATCCAGACAGCTAGCGGTGCCCACGAATGAGGTCGCAATCCGAGTACGACTACGCGAGCTGGGGGAGCCTATGACGCTGTTTGGAGAACGACCGGAAGACAGAAGAGATCGATTACGCTACGTCTTGAGTCAAATAGCCGAGGCTAAAGGATGGGAACTTGAGAAAGATACTGGGGCTGGTCTCGAGGATCAAGGTGGCGATGGTCACGACGAATCGGATTCGGAAGACGAGGAAGAATTCTATACCGAGGGATCCGAGGCCCTCTTGGTCGCGAGGAGATCCATCGCAGAATTCAGCCTCGCGAATGCTCGTAAACGTATCACTCGTCAAAAACTTGAAGCAAACCTTCCGCTGAGTAAAATTATGGCGACGCGAAAGTCGGTCTATGCAGAGCTGAAAGTTAGTTATCCTTTTCAAGAAAAAGCAAAATACAAAATACATACAAATGACATCATTTGACTGACGTAGCTCAACTTCTGTATTGTGATAAAATAATAGACGTACACTAATTTGGGCTCACAAGTTGGAGATGAACGTCCAATTTCGATCGTCAGGTTCTCGCCCAACTCTCGACTGTTAGCCACCGGCTCTTGGACAGGCACGGCCAAGGTATGGAACGTCCCCAGTTGCACGCCGTACTCTGAGAGTAAAGAGAGTAAAAGCGTGTTTAGAGGTTAGTCGTCCATCACAATTAATCAATTTTTTTTTGTTCCATTCTATCCCTCTTCCCACCTCTATTGTTTCTCTCGCTTTGGTTCTTTGGGGAAGAGGTTTTACAATCGATTGGATTATTTTCCATTTCCCTTTTACATCCTGCCCTATCAAGGAACTTTGTTACGAGTTGAAGAAGAAGTTACATTCTGCGTGTTTGCTAGTATTTACCTGTTCACTCACCTGCTCCACCTGTCTCGTACCACACACAGAGTGAGGCTACGACCAGCTCTTTCTTCAAAAACTTCATCTTAGGGTCTTTCGCACACTTACGAATCCGCCGACTACTGACTTCGTCTTCGTTTCTTTTTGGGTTTCCATCTTGACAACCCCCACCCTTGTGTTTTTGTTTTGTTCAACCCATTCTGATCATCTCTATTTTTACCGCTCTTCCCCCTCTCGCTTGGTCAATGTTTTTTAAGGCCACTCGGATCGGATCGGTGGTCTGGCTTGGCATCCCGGCGCCACGCTCAGTCAGTCGACCTCTAGTGCAAACTTCATCACTGGAGGCGCGGATGCAAAATTACAAGTGTGGTCTCTTGACAAGTCCGTAGACTGGTTTTTTTTTTTTTCTTGTTTGTTCCTGCTTGCTTGATCAAGAGAGACCGAGATCTGATTTTTTTGATTCCCCATTAATTAGCGAGCAGCCTCTTCGCACGCTAGAAGGACACGGTGCACGAGTTTGTCGCGTGGCGTTCCATCCCGCTGGTCGATATGTCGCGTCAAGTTCGTTCGATACGACATGGCGGCTATGGGATGTAGAGACGGGTGATGAGCTTTTGGTCCAAGAGGGACATTCGCGCGAAGTGTACAGTTTAGAGTTCCAGGCAGATGGTGCTTTACTCTGTTCTGGTGGTCTCGACGCGATCGGGCGCGTGTGGGATCTCAGAAGCGGCAAGACTGTCATGGTACTTGATGGACACGTTAAAGATATCCTTGCTATTGACTTTTCCCCAAATGGGTAAGCAGGCTTCATTTCTTCCAAAAAAGAAATCAAGATGGTCTGAAATGCTCATCGTTATGTGTTGAGGATACATAGTCATCAAATAGCCACTGGTTCGAATGATGACAACATCAGGATATGGGATATCCGTACCCTGAAAGCGATTTATACCATTCCAGCACACACATCGGCCGTGTCGGATCTGAAATTCTATCGAGCCCCATCAGTGGCAGGATTTGAATACCCATGCACGATTGACGTTGATGGCAAGAGCAAGGAAGAGAAGCAGAGTGCAGCCCAGTATCTGAACGGGACGGATCGCATTAAACTTGAAGAAGGGGGGGAGGGAGTAGAAGATAGCTCGGTCTCGCTGGGGTTGAGTGGTTTGTATTTAGCTAGTTCTGGGTATGATGGTTATGTCAAGCTGTGGTCTGCGGAAGATTGGCAGTTGATCAAGGCTATGTCTAGTGAGGCAGGTGGCCGGGTGATGAGTGTTGATGTTGGCTCTGGTACGTTTACGTTTAAGTACTCTTGAATCTAATTCTCATCTATTGACATTCAGATTGTTTTGTTTTTGTCTTTGGGTCATACAGATGGTAGATTTATGGCATCGGGAGAATGGACAAGGACGTTTAAGTTATGGGCAGCCGAAAACGTGTCGCTTTCGATATGAGTCATGACAGTAAATATATAAATGACTACATCTCCTTGTTTTTTTCCCCCTTTTGGTGTGCGTGCTCTTCCCTCGAAATGATTTTAAGCAAAACAATAAAGTGAAACGAATTATCAGATGAACAATATGACGATGTGGAGAGTAACTCCCTTCGTGTAGATTTGAAGGGATGGTGTATGAGTCTATGGAAGAAGGCATCAGATCATGTGATGAGAGGATAGCTTTTCAGCTTGTTAAGGGATCAGAGTGTGTACCTGCTGGCCATTGGCATAAATATTTGCAACACTTTGCTTTGTCTACTAGAGTCATACATACAGAGAAATTGTTCCAACAGCCCACTCTCGATGGACAGTCTGAATCCTGCCCAATAATGTGAATTGATTCCAAGTTCAGCCCATTTTAACTTCCAAGCCATTTTAACTTAATAATTTACGTTTTCATCCCAGTTTTGCCAGTAGGATGAGCGCAGAACAACTGCTGAGGCCTTCTTGCAGTGGGAATGATGATTCATTCCAGATTTAACCCAAATGTGTGTGATTGTGAAAAATGCTCATTCGTGAGTTTAGATATTGTAAAATGGAGCTTGGCTTCGCATGAAATTTCTAGTTTTTTTTTTTTCTATACAAATACAATAGGGAATAGCCAGAGCACAGCGGAGAAGCTGGCAGTGATATTGAGAGAGTTTGGGAGTGTGCATGCATGTAGGATTCTTGCAGGTTCAGATCCTCCAAATCTTGTGTAGGAGTGGATGAGCGTGATTCAATGGAGGAGATCCTGCATGCTTGCTCTTAACAGGATGTTCTAGCCAAGAACACAAGCTGGACATGGTATTTATTTATGTTGAATAAGGAGACGGGTAGGTCACTAACGGGCAAAAAGGAGAGGGAAGGAAATCCTCGCGCGTCCGATCAAGTGGCACACCGTCGTTACCGGGCAAGACTGGGTGCTCATCTTCAAAGTGGGAGTCCGGGAGGGGCGAGTTGTGCTTTTAGCGGTATGTACCATATGTTATGAATATTATTTTGTAGAAGGTGAAACGCTGTTTTAGAGTTGTGTGAGGTTGTGTGACACGTAGCAGGTGACATATTGAATGATGTGCTGTCACGGCATGCAGTTTTGTATGTAAATATGTACAACATTTTTCGCGGTGTTGCACTAGTGCGCTTCGAAGGGAAGACAGTCTGCGGATTGGCGGAGACGACTTTCAAGAGCGACACTCTTTTTGTTTTCTTTGATCTTTCAGCAACACACTCGCTTATAACCACAGCACTCTACATATTCACATATAACATATACACAGTCAGCCAGAAGCCACTCTCTCAAGTCAGCCCAATCAGTCCATAGTTAGCCCAGTTAGCTCAGTCAGCCAGTATGCCCCACCACAACCGCTCGCCACAGCAGCCCGAGCCCATCAGCAGCAGCCCCAGCTTGAACCCGGAGCCCGTTCCGCCCTCCTTTGACCCCGCACTCGCCACTCCCATCAGTGGGCCACCCACTCAGCCCACCCAGGGCGACCCCGACAGCGGGAAAGCAGCCGGAACAGCACCCAGCAGCAGCCCAATCACGGCGAACCCAACCGTCGATCCAACGGGCAACCCAACCGGCACCACAGCACCAGTAACAACTAGCGATCCGACCAACAGCGCAAAGCCACCCGTTGATCAGCCACCCACAGCACTACCAGCACCAGTACCAACACACAACGAACCCAGTAGTAAACACCCCGCAGCAACGCAGCACAACGACCCCAGCCCACCAGCACAAGCACCCACTGACAATACACAAGCCACTACTACCACTACCACTACCACTAACCCTAACACTAACACCAATACCAACACCAATACCAACACTAACCCCACCACTAACACTAACACTAACCCTAGCACTAACACTAACACTAACACTAACACTAACACCGGCAGTACCACACCAGCCACCGCCAAGCAGAACAACCAGCCACTACCAGCCAGTCAGCCACTCACCGGCAACATCAACCAAAACACCATCGACCAGGCCAAGTCCCCCGATCAAGCACCCTCTCGGACAGCCCAACACCAACAGAAACCACACGCCGATGACTCAACACACGCTCCCATCGGAACTATCATTGGCGTGCTCGTTGCGGCCGTCGTCGGAGCGATCATCATCGCCGCCATCATCAGCATGGTCAAGCGCAAGAAGAGATCCAGAGACCACCAGGCCGAATTCCACCAAAACATCGTCTGTCCAATCTTCCCTTGTCTCACTTCAAACTACCACTTCCTGACATGTATATGTATGTACTCTTCTCTTCCAGTTCCAAGAGAAAAACTCGTTCGAGCGCGACTTGGATCGAAAGAGCTTAGGTGCCGCATCCCTGGGGATCCCAATCACTCCGGATGCCAACCGATCCTTCAACCAGCGCACTGACCCCATCTTCCGCCCACGCCCGCCCTCCATCATCGAGCGCCACCAGGCATCCCCCGCCGTCCCTGGGCCCATCATGCCCAGCTACCAGCCGGGCCAGGTGCTCCACTACCCCCCCTATCCTGGACAACAGCCCGTCCAGCATTCCTTCAACCTCCATCGCCCTAAACCTCCCACCTATCATTCCGGCTCAATCGCCGATTCAGGCCTCGCGTATACCAACACTAACTCCCTCCTGGATCATCCTGTAACCCCTCAATCGCTCCAACACGATCCAAACAATATCTCGTAAGTCTTTCAACAAAATTTTACCCGGTCCTTGCGCACAGATTGCTCATTTTTTTTTTTTCACCTCGAATCATCCAGAAGGGCCATGTCCAATCAGGAGCCCTCTCAGCCTCAACCATACGATTACGATCAGTACGGGAGCAATCACAACAACAACAACAACAACAGCAACAATATTCCCATGCAAAACATGCTACCCTACTCGCCTGGTGGCGACCCCCAAGCGGGGTATGCCATCAATCAAACGCTCAGTGTCCCGGCTCCGACGAACTACCAACAGCAGGTGGACCAGCTGGACTTTTTCGGGCAGCCGTCGCCGGCGCTGACGATGGTGGGTCCGATGACGACGGACTGGAGCGTCAGCGAGGCGTCTCCCAAGCCGTCGGACGCAGCAGCCGCAGTCGCCGCCGAATCGCCGCAGCCGGAGTCTCATGATCCGATCGAGGACCGCTCGGGGACCCCGATGATGCCGAACGTTCAGCAGAGCTACCTGGACTGCCACAACAGGGGCTCGGAGCAGATGGACGCGGACGGCAAACAGCTCTCGGTCCAGGACTGGAAAATTGCCAGCCCCCACCTCGCCAGCCCTCTCGGCGAACTGTTCAAGGACGACGCGTTCACCCACGAGCCCGATTCTTACACCGACCGACCCGCCTCCGACACCATGGTCGAGCGCCCCGCACTCAAAGTTATCAACCCTTGATTCCTCTTCATAACTCTGCTTGGTCGCGCCATCCTCACACCCCAAAAAACCGCATCGTCTCGCCGTTCTTTTTTTGTATACGCTCAGAGCAACGACATCTGCTTGGTTTACGCCCCGCGCCTCTGTGGGCATTGACACGTCTATGTCAAGGCCTGTCCCACACGTGCCCCATCCATCGGTTCTGTTTCGCTTCTTCTGTCCTTCTCGCCTTGCCTGCCTCTTCCGTGTGGCTTGCGTGTCCAGCGGGTTGGGGTGCTGTTCCGGACAAGCATTTGGATGCACCTGCAGAAACGGGGTCGCTCCTCTCCCTATTTATATATCTATTTTATTTTTATTCTATACATATATGTTGCGAGGTAGTGGGAGTATGTTAGTCGTCGTCGTCTCCTTCTGTTTGTTTTTCCGCATGGCTACGTTCCGCTCTTATGTCTTCCCCATCTGCACCCCTAAACAAAAGCCAAACAAAAAAAAAAAAAATCCATCCATTTATCTATCCATCTATCAACGAAAAGAAAATGACAGTGATCTGGTTTCTAGACTAGTTAGTTAGTCAGTTATGAGTTTTGTGTTCTCTCTTTCTCTCGCCTTTTGTTTTTGTTATTGTCTGCCGTACTTCTCCCGTGTCTTCTGTTCGCTCTGTCTGCGTCCCTCGCTATATAATTATTTGGTTCTGCGCTTTCGTCGTCGGCTTGGGTCCGGCGCCTTCTTCCATCTTCACCATGTCCGTCATCCTCATGACCATATCACCCTTATCGTCTCTCTCAGTCTCCCGTCCCCCCACTTGCTTCTCGCTGGGCTTTCTGTCTCGCCTCTGCTCCTTTTTTTTTTTTTTTGGTTCTCGAGAGACTGCGATCACCCCCCCCCTTCCCCCCCCTCTTTCTTCTTTTTTTTTACAATAATAATAACGGGTCTGATGTCGCCGCCGTGCTCGTATGATGATCCACATGTTTTTTTTTACCACACCCACACACCTTGCCAACATCAACAAAGACAAACATCAACGTCTTTTTTTTTTCTCGCTCTGTTAATGCTCAGTTAATAAATAAACAATATGCTTGCGACGTATTGACACTTGTTTTATAAGTGCCGTGGAAGCGTGCTATGTAGTTGTGAAGGCTGCGCTGAACAAATATCTGCTACTCCGTTTTCTCACTCTTGGTCGAGACACACATACAAATACTCTGCTACATGATTCCACACCTCCAACTCTCTTCTTTTTTATTTATTTTTTTTTTGGTACAGCTCACCTATTTTTTCTGTGTGGGTGTCGTCTGTTTTTTTTTTTGTTCTTCTTTTGGGATGCTTTTTTGTTTAATGACATATTTCATAGGACATGAACACTAACTATGAAAGTGTTGGACGTGAGGCTGATCTGGATCACAGTTTTGAAATAATCACATCATGTCGTGCATCCCATCACATATTGTCTTTTGAAGAAAGCTTGGTCTTTTCAACCAAATTTTTTTGTTTCAGGAACGCATAAAGTATAAATTGAGTTTTAGCTGCGCAGCGGAAAATCCGGATGCGCAAAGGCAAAGCACACAATTTTGTCATGCGGTAGCACCACTACCGCAGTCATCAAAATGAACACAATCGCAAATTGCCCCATGGCTGCCTCCGTCAAACCACCCTACCATGGCACGACTATTCGAACGACGCAATGGGCCAATGGGCGTGGGTCGCATAGCAGGTGAACAGGTCAGTTCAGTCCGTCCACATCCCTTCATCCCCCCTCCTCACCCTCCAAATTTGACAAATTCCTTCATTGCCAATGGCCTTCACCTCGTACTCACCCCTGTCAATGTTTTCCAACACTAGCACAATTCAGGGATTTGTATTGCCAAGTGCCTCGCAGATCACCGGCACCACTTCAGAAATAGCCCCGGAAATGCACGACTCGGCAAGCCCTGATATCTCGTTCACCACTCCATCAGCTTCTCAACGCGGCGGCACAACTACCACACCTTCAGCATCCTCCAAGGGCGCCCCAACAAACTTCATATGTGTAGTTACCTTCACCATCTTCAGCCCGGAAAAGCGACAGACCAAGACGAAAAAGGTTGAAATCAAATGGAACGCTTATAAAAGCATTAAGAACTTGGCGATCTCATTTGACACGGCTCGTATCGACTGGACTACCTTCCAAAAGATGGTCAGGTTGGAAAGTGGCAAGTCTTTCAGTACTATGCCGGCTAAGATCGAAGAAGGCAGCAAATCCGACCCCCCAACAATCACCTGGAGTGCGTACATTTTGCGCAACGAGGATTACCCCAAAGCCACCCCAGTATCAATCTCATCCAACACGGACTTTCAGAACTGGATTCAAACAATCATTGAAGTCCGAGCCAAGCGGGGTGGCATTGTCCTCACAATGGAAAATCCTCAGGTCAAGGAGCAACTTGCTCACAAAGAGGCCTTACTGGCCAAGTCGCTTTGCGCAGAATCTTCCCAGATTGCGTCTTTGTCTCGACCCGGAGCTTCTGATGAGGTACGTTGTTTTGCGCTATTTTTCTGGTTGGTCATCCATCCTCTGCTTCCTTCACTGATGTTCTTGTGCATTCATCTAGGAGAATTCAAGTTGCGAGGACTATGAGGATCTCGAAATCTACGTTGATGAAATCTATAACAAATGGGGCACGGTTGGGGAATACGACCGCAAGCTCCCATGTTTTCCCCATCCCACGGATTCCGAGCGATACGTACTCCTCACTGGCGATGCTGTAGATACCTGGGGAAAGGCGTTGGTGAGTTGTTGTAGGATAATAGGATAACTGTCATGACTGACTATGCAGCTTGCTGATGTTGTTTCCTTTAGCTCAAGAAAACCCCCGGTGTCAGTGTTGAATCACCACCGTCAAGCTTGAAATACAAAACTCGCAAAAAGTCGCCCTCAAAAAACAGCACCGGCATGGCCGCAAATGCCGCTCCCCTCGATAACTTGCAACTGGTGGCTATTGCCACAGCTGTTGCGCAAGCTCAAGTGTTGGCCCAGGGTGCAACTTGTGGTGATGATCTTTTGGCTCGCCGAGCCCCATCTCCGGCCTCCTCTGATGACGAATCCGGCCAAGGGACAATGTCTGCGTACCTTGACTTTGCGGGGATCGTGGAAAATAAAAGTGTGATACTAGAAATATTATTGACAAACGACATCGACCAGTATCACCTCTTTAAACCCCCTCACTTCAGCCAAGAGAACCTTCTCTCCATTGGACTCAAGATCGGAACTATCGCCAAGTTGCGCTCCTCTGTTGGCAAATACAAAAGACATCTCAAATCTTCTTCCTCCATCAATTAGTGTTTTGATATCGGGGTCGATATCCTTGATCCTTTACTTATCAATTCTGATACGATATCACACGTGATATCATATTGTGATTGTCTCTTTTGTCTTCATCTTTTCCTTTGTGACTCCAACTCGCTCGTCTGACTTCTCATTACCTCATGCCGCTTGTGATCCACTGTCTCACGAAATGCAATCGATATGTCATGTCTCCCGAGTTCCTCTCTTTTGGTTTCACTGTCCGAGAAATGAACAGCATGTAGGACATGCATATCGGAAAACGCAAACCTTAACCTCATAGAGGTTCAGGGAGATATATTGCGCCCTTGGTCCACTTGTTATTGGCTTTGTGACTTGTACCTGGCAACCACGATAACCACGCCATATCTTCCATCCGACATTTGCTGATATGCGTATCTCAAGTCACCAATGGCATGCTACGGATGGATTTTGCAAGCAGGGCCCACTTGCCCTCCTCTGGCAGTGATTGGCCATATAAGGCCAGCTCCCTGGACCGTTTTGGTCTTGTCAGTCATCCCTTGAGCCTACCTCCAACAGAATGGCTGATAATTCCGATAGCTCCCATCACTCCACCCCCTCCCCATCCCCCACTCAACATGTTTCCACGCCTCTCCCAGGTACCGTGGAGGCAGCAAGCAAGAAACCCATCCCATCCCCCCCTCATCACAATTCCTCCGGTGATCAGGAGCCTCTCCCACGTACTGTGGAGGAGGAAAGCGAGAAACCCATCACGCGCCCTCCTCGTGTTGTTCCCGTGGCCATAGACTATTGCCTCTTTGCCCAAGTCCTCATCTTAACCCACAACAATTGATGGAATGGCAACGGCCCCCAATGGCGATTAATTGCTCCGGGCCCTTATCCCTCCCCTTTAAATATTGACCTCCAAGCTATCACTTGGGAGGAGTGCAAAGATAACGTCTTGGAGCACATTGCCAGTGGCCACCCTACTCTCAAAGATTACCTCAACCGTGCCCGCAATCAAGACAAGACATCTTGGTTTGCTTGTATTGAAGGCAATGATCAATACGGCGGCCACAATGGAGATGGCATTCAAATCCTCGACCACTTACATTTATGATTTTGCCACGCGGGCTTACAATGCTTACCCCCGTGAGATTACGATCCGAGTTGTCATGGCAGAACCTCATAATGTAAGTCACCAGTGCACTAGACCATACCTTTGAAGGTAATGAGCTAACCTGATTGATATTTTGACAGGCCTTGAATGTCTCGCGCTTGCATATCAAGGATCTCCATCCGCGTGGCCTCAAACAAATGATGCGGTGAGCCTTTCTATCTGCTTGGTTCTGTTTCATCCATGGGAATTGTTTCTAATTTATGCATGTCATGATTGCTTTGCTAGGCCCGTTATACTGCCAGTTTAGAGATGGGACGCACTGCCGCAATGGCCATTGATTTGGTGAGTTTGACACACCTGATATTGAGGAATACCCATCCTCATGAAATGTATTACCCTGCAGGATGAAGTTGTCTCCCCAAATGCAAACGCCAAAAGAAGCAATGTCACCCCCCCTAGCAAGAGGGTCCGATTTTATGCCCTGCGCGACAACGGCAATGGTCACCTGTCCTATCGTGAACGGCACGCATCAACCGCTCCCAACAGCCCAACCAAAATACAGGTTGTTGATCCCCGCACAGGCCGTACTATTGCCAATCTTTCCAATAAGATGTTGGAAGATTGTGATGGTGTGGCCAAGATATTACGCAAGAAGAAGCGTGCCCACAAAGCATGATCACACTCCCCGTCTCTTCTGGTGTACTTTTACCTTACCCCACCTACTCTGTCTTGCAATGTCTGTCTACCCACCTACTCTGTCTCGCAATGTCTGTCTTACTCTGTCTCGCAATGTCTGTCTACTCTGTCTCGCAATGTCTGTCTACTCTGTCTGCAATGTCTGTCAGTCCCTGGGATTCCTGCTGTTCAGTGATAAGCCGCTGTTATAATGTTATCTACTTTGAAAATTGGATAATCTCAACAATAATTTTTTTTTGGGTCTTATCTCGTACCTGCTAGTCACCAAGTCGTATATCGACTGCCCTTGTGCCTGTTGTTCCTGTGTTCAGTAAGATCCTTTGTTTCTAGCTATTTATCATTTTATCTACTCAAGTCACGACTCAACTATTTTCTTCTTGCAGAAGAAGTTAAAAATGTTGAATAAAATTCCCAAATTGAGGTTAGGTATGAAATGGATAATCAATGCGGATGAATCCCAAAAAGACATTTCACAGAGATGCCCAACAGAGAAAAAATGAAATTACATGGAGATAGAGAGATCAAGTTAGTATTTATGGAGATCAAAGAGAGGAAGACTAATCTGACGGAGCAAGTAAAGCATGCAATAGAAACAATAAGTGAAGCGATCAGAAGCAATCACCCTCAGGAGTCATCTTCATCTGGGCATTCATAGCCACAGTGCAAGTAAAGTGAATGGCACAGGTCAGAGGTGACCACCCGGTGTGTTGCGCGTCGGATAGCCCACATAGTATCACGGTTGTGCACGAGGAGCTGAGTTTGTTGCATGTAGGATTTGACTTGCAAGAAGAAGAGTTCAATCGGGGTTGAGCTCAGGGCAATAAGGTGGGAGGTATACCAACCTCACCCCGGCTTCCCGACACAGCCTCTGGATCTTGCGGGTGTGATGGATCCGAGCGTTATCCATCACAAAGTATTGAATTGAAATTTGGATAGCGTTCATCCGAGGAAGCTGATTATAAAGGATTAAACCAAAACATCCTATGAGTAATTGCGGAGCAATTTGGAAGGAAATGGAGGAAAACTGCTTACCACTCTGTACTTGATAAAATGTTCAAAGTGTTTGCCTTTGACACTATTCTCCAGCACACTAAGCGCCAGAACCCGTCGTAGCTGATGGCAGGGAGCAGCTGTACCTTTTTGGATTCTGTTCCATAATGAATCGATTGGCTTGGCGGTTACGTTTGGATCAGCTGAACGTGCGGAGTTAAGTCGCGAGAGCAGATTCCAGATTCATCTTTCAGTCCGTCCAAGGAGGAATCAGTCAGACATCTTCAATCATCAAATTGAAATGAAGGAGGGTCTCACACACCAGTGAAAACCAAGAATTCGGCCGGTACTGTGTCCATTTTTTCCACCCAGGCAAATTTCTCTCGGAGCTCTTTGGATGTTCACAGTATTTGCCTTTTTGAGAGTTATTTCCATCTTGTCCACGAGGTTCCGATGAATTGCACTCTCACTGAGGAGGACCCCGGATTTGTTGTATAGGTGTTCGCGGATCTTGTCCAAGAATAGACCGGGTTGCGTTCTGATAAGTTCAAGCATGAATGCTCGGTCTTCAGTCGTGAGTTGGCTCACGCCCCGCGGGGGTCGTATTGGGCTGGGTTGCATATGACTCTCTGAGTGAGACTGTACAGTTGATTCCACCGCTTGAAAGATTGGGTCAAAAACTGTTCACCAAGGGCTTGGCAGATATTGTCAAGGGAGTAATTTTGGTGGGCCATTCGAATAACGGCCACTTTGGTGGCGGGAGCGTAGTAGTGAAACACCATTACAGTGATTGGGAGGTGATTTTTCTGTGGACTTTCAATGCATTCATCAGCCGGGTTTAGGGGGGCATTGGCGTACCTACAGTACCAGCGTGCAGGGTGCTGCGTGTAGGGTGTGGAGGCGAAATGGAACTGGCCGGAGGTGGGTGGTGGAGG